>JAWVMQ010000074.1:0-280447 GCA_036321185.1 Trypanosoma lewisi | reverse complement strand
TCGTCCGGCCCCAGCAAATGAACAGTCGGCTGCCAACCACCGGCTCTCCCTCCAGTGTAATACCGCATTTCACGGTGATCCAGATTGTCATGTCCCCCAATGAAGGCGAGCAGCGGCCTGAAGGTTGTGGGTGACTCAGCTGGTGGCAACACACGTGAGGGATACGCACCAAGAGCAGTTGGGCCAACGTATAAACGCCACGTGTTTCTATTGTCCGTGCTGATCTGTGCAATCAACTGCATATGCTGCTACTCCCTTCGCTGCACGAATCCATCGAATACGAGCACCAACAATGGCCTCCCACGTCACACTCACCTCCAAGAGTAGGGAATTGCGGAGCACATGACTGGCATCGAAAGTTTGTGAGTCTCGCGGGGTCATTCTGAGAATACGCCCAACCAGAAAACGAGAGCATTGGAGACTGGGGCATGTCTGCAATTGTCCATCTCTGCGCCTATGGTCTCCTCGGGCATTACTGTTAGTTTTCTTCCCTAGCCCATCTCGAATAGCGGCACAGCAGCGATGCTGATGCTGTTAGATGTGCTGGAATGCTTTGTTCTCTTTGTGTGGGTGAGAAAAGAGCAAAGAAACAAAGAGCACGCCAAAAGAAAGAGAAAAATGGGGAGAGAAAACACCACAAAAGGGAATGAGAGTGTGGCTTTTCAATGTAGTCAAGAAAATTGCTCGGCCACACAATCAAGGGTATGAACAGCAGATAAATCCTCTACAGTTGGTGGGTGAGAAAAACAATCACTCAGCCTGCACTTCCCTTTTGGCTCCACACATATACACACAGAGTCAAAACACCACCACAATTCTTGCAGAGATCATCAGCTACAGAACAAATGAAACGAAAAGAAAAAAGGAATGACAAAAAAAATGGTATTCACAAGAAGAAGGAAATGAGAAATGTGTGTCATAGTGCCACACTATCTCTTGACAATAGGAACACTTGAGAACAAAATTGTGTGTGTGTGTGTGTGTTTTACAAGACTCTTCAGTCTGAACCTTCAGTATTCTTTGATTACAACAACGCGCTTCTCCAGTAAAGGAATCGCATTATCTCCCATCAAATTGTATCCCGAAATCTCTACTTTCCGCGTGTGTACCAAAGGAAAAAGAAGTGGCAGGGATTTCTTCAGATTCTCAGAGGATTCCACATCAAGCTTCTCCATATAAGGTGAAGAGCACACCTCAGTCAAGTCCTTCTCTGTGATTGTCATATGATCCAAACGGAGATATGTTAAGTATGGTGCTCCTGTAATTCATTGCAAACCCATAAGAGCAATAGTATGGAGTGAAAGAGATCGTAAATTCTGAAGCTCATACATGCCCACAGTAGGCACTTCAGCGATGTTGACATAACAAAGTTCGAGTTTCTCAAGATCTTTAAAACCTCTCACGCAGCGGGACATCTCATCAGGATCCACTTTCCCTGTCCACATATTCACTTTTCTCAGTGCTGGAATAATTGTAAAGGGTTTCAACGCGCTGAAAATTCTTGCAGTTCCTCATCAATACGCCCTGCAACGAGGAATGATTTTTAAATGGAGCCAAAGAGGTCACATTACGACAGTCATCGATGTTGAGAATACGCAGCTTCCCCAGCTCACTCAGCACTTCAATGTCGCGGTCTGTTATTTTTGCACCATTTACATCAACATCCAGCAAACATTGCATTCCGCGAACTAATGATAGTTGCGATACTCTCCATCTTCCACAATGCAGTTCCTTTAGGTTCCTCAGTTCGTCAATGGAGATCATAGTTACATCAGACGACGGAAGGCTTTCAGTGTGTAGGACCTGCAAGGTGCGAAGGGGCTCAAAGACGCTAGCATTCAATCGCCCGTGGAGCTCAAATAGAAAAACCAATCCATTCCGTTCTTAACATTTTCACTTCAGTAACGGGAGCATCATGTGATTCCACCTGCAAAGAAGGAAGGAACTCGACAAGCGTTGTGACGTCACGAGAGGCAATAAAAAGACTGAGTGGCCGCTTAATTACATAAGACAAAGGCTTCAACTGAGCAACAACGGCTGGAGCAGGCACAGCATATCTCCTATTTGGTCGTATTCCGCCTGGAAAGGTAACCAAATGAGTGCCAACTTTGGCGCTCTTACGATCAACTGTGGGGAAATGTATTCCACCAGTTGGAAAAAAAAAACTGAAAGCATCGCACTTGGATGGGTTGCCTACCACACAGCGACTTCCCGGTTTTTCTCTACGCTCAGCAACTGCTCTGCAATGTCAGCGAAGACAGCAGTCAAACCAGGAAACACACAATGCAACGTATCCACATCAGCGAATGGAGAGATGACAATGAACATTGCATCACGATCCTTTTGTGTCTGCTATCTTTCTGGCGCTGCGTTGAAGAAAAGAAATGAAAGGAAGAGAATGCAAATAAAATATACCACAAGAACACACCTCAACCATGACCATCATCATTCCTCTTCCTTTCCCTTCTCAGTCAATATTTAAAATCACCTCTGTGTTTGAAAGACTTCCCACAAAATGAAAACTCACTTGTAAGCCTGAGCTGCCTCGCATGGTGTCTCATGCACACACACACACACACACACGTACACACTCAGCCACCTGCTCTGCAGTACAATTCCGAGTCACATCGGTGTCTTCCCAAACATCAGTCAAAGTGTGCCATGTAGACTCTGCTGCAGGAGGAATAAAGGGATAAAAGGTCTGGTGTGTGTGTGTTTCACATCCCTCGTTGGCATGGTCCCACTGCAGTCTCACCGTAATAATAAAGAATAATGAGGATTCATTTTGCTGCTCCCTCATGTTATACGTTACTATGGAGTCTGCGGTGTTGATATTCAGCAGTGCAGGAAGAGTGGAACTCCTCCCACAGTAAACAACAACAACAACAGTGCAGCCGATTCGCACTACTGCAAAACAGGCAGAAACCCGGAGAAAAGGAGTGAGACATTCATACACATGTAGAAAGTCGTCGCTTCCCCGCTTCCACCCACTGATGCCACAAATTTGTGTTTCTCTCGTGGAATTTGCCTCCACCAACAACTGTCCTTCTCATTTTCCTTTGAGGAAATCCACCTTGGCACTCTCTCTTTCTCATTGTCAGCCATAATAGGTGGCTTGGCTGTTTATGTCAGAAAGAAACAAAATAAATGTGGTGTGCGGTTGAATTGGGAGAAGAAAAATACCGCCGCGGTCAAGGACACACGAAAGATGACGATGAATCATCCACACAGAGTGGGAGAAACACAGACGGCCTCCGCGGTGGACCTCGTGGAATCCGCTGCACTCCCGACTATGAGAAGAAGAAAAGACAACACTCGGAGAGAGGCGGTCACGGACACAGCCACTCGGCACACGATTACGCAGTGAAGAGAGCCTACATCATTAAACCCCAGAGACATGTATGTATGCATGTTCCTCAGCGGAGTTCAATTAATTCGTTTATCAGACAAAACAGGCAGACGCTCCCAAAAGGAAACGATGCAATGACGGAATGACATCACTGCCAAGTCGCAACAACAACAACTCATCCTTTTTGGCTAACTGTAAATAACGGCCGTCTCAGTCCACACATTCTCTCTCCCTCTCTCTCTCTCTCTCTCTCTCTCTGTGTGTGTGTGTGTGCTTGTAAATGATGCTGCCACGTCCGACTATATGTGTATATACACATTCATGCATTTCAGTCACTCTTGTGTGTTTCCTTTTAACTTGTGAGATAGAGAGAGTAGTGGCATCACAACACCGTTAGGAATATGAAAGGCAGAAAGCATATCATGTTGTCACCTCTACCTCTATGCATCTAAATAGGAGGAAGGAAAAACAAAGAAAGAAAAGAAGAGGACTCTTACGTCTTGCACAGGAAACAGAAGGTCGCGCGCTCATCATGAGTGATGCTCAGGCATCTCTTAATTCATTTCCTCTCTAGTTGTCCGTATGACAAAAGCACACCATGGATGCTACATCATTAACCCAGAAACAAAAAAAAAAGCAAAGAGTTCGCAGAACTTTTATGGTAGCCCTCAGCAAAGTGTTCATTATTTGTTGTATTTAATATACAGCCGCCAAGAATCCACATGATGGAAAAGAAGAAGAAACGACAACAGTGCTCACAAAATGCACACAAAAATATCCTCAGGCATGATGAATGAAGGTTTGAGGAGATATATCTGCATTTTCTTTCTTTAGCATTATGTCCCACTTAAGTGCATCTATATATACTTCCCTCCCGACTTCTACCTCTAGGTGCATCTCCATATATATGTGGGAGATTGTAAATGTAATATGAAAAATAAAAATGAAAATGTGTGTTTGCTACACATCCACCTCTTCTCATTTTCCGTGGCTCATCAGTAACAACAAGAGAGAGAGAGAATGACAATGTGCACACACAATACGAATGCATCCCCACAACCCACAGACATATGATACACACGTTGATTGTGCAAGAATACAAAAGCTCCTCTTCTCGGTTTGTCTGTGTTCAATTCACGAAGATCCCTCACACGCGCGGGGGAGAGCAGACACCTCCACACGCACAGTCTCTTCATTTGCACACTTGCTCTTCCAATGCGAGGTATCACAGATAGACGTTGTTCTCTGGAGGAAGTGTTCTGACACCTGTCGCCCCGTTACATTTGGTTGGTTTTCTCCTTTTTATTCCTCACTATTTAATTCAGTGCCGTAACGAAATACGATTACTACTCTCCTGCTCTCGCTGAAGGTTCAAACAGGCAATGAAGGTCATCTGTCATATGCACTCATTTATTACACTTCTCCCCTTCCTGCACCCACACACATAAGAGGTAAAAACAAAGAAAGAAGAACATAAAATATTAATGGTCACCATTGCGGTATAGAAGCCACGAAGGAAAATACACACACAACACTCCGTCATGCGGACAGCAACATCCAGAAAGCAAATTGTATCAAAAACAGACCAACACACAACTCTTTCTCCCTTTTTTCCCGCCCAAAAACAATTATCCACTCATACCTATGAACATATTACCCGTTGAAATGCAAAACAACAGCCCTTACTATTATTACGTTACCGTCCCTTAAATTCCTTCAATGAGAGTCACTTCCATAAGCGCAACTGCAGCAGGAGTGAACTGAAATGTAAAACAAAAACAAAAACAATACTTAATAAAACAAAACAACAACCATCAACACACCACAGCACACACACACACACACACACACACACTCACACAGTTCCCAGAATAAACTCGGACTGGGGAAATCATCCCAATTTTTTCATCCACACACAGAGAGATACTACAAAATAGGGAAAAGACAGTCACGGAATCCTTTTCATTCACCACGAACCCAAGACACATCTTCACAGGTACATTCAGCACGTACTGAAGCACCTTATTGTCCCAGAACTCCACAGTGGATCCTTCTTCATTTTCATCCACAGCTGTGTGCTTGCTGACTTCACACTGCAGCCATTTCTCTATTAACTCACTATCGACGTGTTGCAGAAAAACAATTTCCCACGTCAAGCCTTGGGCGAAGGCTTCCCAATTCTCAAAATAGTCCGCCATATCCTCATTGAACTCCTTGAGCATTCTGGTTGTAATATCATGGGGCTTCACTGGACTTGTTCGTACTCCAACCAACTTCTTCTGCGGTGCTTTGATGAAAAAGAATCCATCAAGAAAGGGAGGAGAGCTCCTTAAGCCCGGCACGTACAACACTCCACAACTCACTTTACTCTTCTCAGGATAAAACATTTTTGGAAATAATGGAGCCGAGTCCTTAGGACACAACTGAGGGTTCATTTGAAGCACAGAAGAATGTGGTTCACGTCCTGCTGGTGGCATCAACTCGATGAATTTATCGTGCGTCCCTTCCACAAACCTTGTATTCAGAAATGCACACACACCATACACTTCCAGAGATGATGCAAACGGCAGGTTGGAGAATTCCAGCGCTGAATGAAGAGCACGGGCGACAGCATAATAGCCTTCTCCAAAGAAGACAGTACTTTGCCTCGGAGCACGGCAGAGATTGGTGCATTCCAAAAGGACTCTATTCCATCGTGTTCCGTGACTAGTCGAACAGTTTTCACAAGATCATGAAACGGATTTTTGCCATACCAAAGACTGGCCTTGTTCACTTGAAGGTATCTCTCAACGGTCGATGGATTAATATTATGCACGCCCTCCCAAACATAACGCATTGGCGTATGTGCATAATCACGATCAAACACAAAGTGCGTAATTGGCCCTATCGGCGTTATATGTTCTTCAACACTGTGCCAGTCATCTCTTTGCTCTCTTGCACATCCATTGTGCTTCATCCAAGCACACATTGCCTTCAAATCACGCTCACCTGGGCAATTCATGACAATCCTTAAAGCACCCTTTTTCTCCTCCCAGCCTTTGAATCTCTTTTCATATGGGGCCGAGATCAGAGTCATGCCCCATCCAGTGGGAGGCAATTTCAGAGAAGGGAGTTCATTACTGTTCTCTGCATCGTGTATAATATATCCCCTGATCCCGCGCAGAGACATATCGTTCAAAATATTCCGAAGCTCCCCATCGTCACGCAAATACATCACTGTTTCGGTATTCTTACCAAGCACATACGTTGAACTCATATCATAGTACACAACCACGGGAATTTGTCCGATATCAAAATGCAACAACTGATAAAGAAGGTATGGCCCAGCAGCCGCGGATTTCTCTATGCCTTCCGTTCCAATCAGCACACGTCGCCCCACCTCAAACTTTTCTGATTCCTAAGTGTCAAACAACCCAGTTGGATCTCCTTCAACAATCCGCTACACTCGCTCCACTTCAATGTTAACAAAACAGTCAATAATATAGTTGCCTGTGCATAGTGAGTACGGCCATTCCTTTTCTGATGTGAGTGCCGTCAGTCTTGGACGTGGTGAAGAAAACTGTTCTATTGCATCATCCACCTCAAGAGACCAACCCTTCACCTTGTACTTCCATGACTCTTGTGGTGGTATGCCTTCCCTTGCTTCCATTCCCATCCCATCACCACCACTGCAATCATCAGGAGCTTCCACAACATGGCTCCATTTTGCATCACAAACAGACTCATATACACCATCTTGTGCCTCGAATCCAGGCATTACGCCTGATAGACACGCCGTCACAAGGGCGGCATCCAAAATTCTCTTCATGGTTTCAGTCACAATTTCCTTCACCTCAGTAGCTCCTGGCCACTCCCAAAGAGTGAGCACATCATTATCCCGAAGATCAGATACACATTTAGTTAGAAGCACATAGGTCTGGTAGGATGGTGAATCCATAATGTTCTTTAGTGTCTCCTCATTGCCGATATATTTACCAGGCTTCATAATAAATGCCTTCATTGAAGGGTTCTCTTTTGTTACAACGTTATTGTAACCCAATTCGCGTTGAAGGAAATCTTTGAGCTTAATGTCTGCAGTGTGATCTTGCCCATCAAACAACACTTCTTTTATTGTACTGTAAAGGGTCCATTGGGGTCTCCTTTTTTTCTCTTTCTTTTCAGGTGTCACATCTGGTTGATCATTCGTGTTGTTCCAAGACTCCATTCTCGCTCTCACGCGTCGGCTTCCTTGATCCGTATTGGTTCCAATAATCCTCTTGTTACTGCTGCTTGGTGCTTCGTCCCTCCTCTTAGGCATTATCTCTTTTACCCGTTCACCCGAGCTAATACTAAAGAAGAATTCACAAAAAAGAAGCCAAAGCAAGACAAAAAAAAATAGCGGGAGGGAAGAGCAGGCCCGAAAGCATTCCCCCACCCAAACGACAAATTCGACAACAAGGACATTTCCCCACCCCACCCCGGAGGCGGCAGTTCACCCCGAGGGCGGCACCCCAGAAGGAAATACGGCCAATCCGGAAACCAGAAAAAAAAACGGAAGGAAAGAGAGCCCCCCAATAACACACAAACGCGCGCGACCACAGCCTGTGAACCGACCCCTTCCGATGCCATGGGGCGAAGGCGGGAAGGGAGAAGATGGGCTGGCGCGGATGCCGGAGGAGGCTTTCCCTCCTTGTTGCGGCCGTTCTCCGGAATTTTTGGACTGCTACCGGTGGTTGGCGGGGCGGGGTGAACCCCAAAATAAAGGATGGCCATCGTTTGGTGGGAGGGCGGAGGGGTCTGCATTGTTACCTCTTCGCCTCGTGTTTTTTTCAAGCCCCGCGCGGCGCGGGTCTGTTATTGGTGTCGGGCGCCTGTGTGAAGTTAATTGCGGGATCTGGGCCGGATATTTCCCTTAAGCAGTTTTTTTGCTTTCTTGCTTGTGTGCTTTTTTTCCTTCTTGAATATCATTTGGTAAATCTCTTTACCTTTTTTTTTTCCTTCTTATAATTTTCCTGTTGGAGGTCTCTATTTAGGTTTGTGGGAAATGTTTTCCTTGCGAGAAGTTCTGTTGCAGTTGCCATCCGATGACGCTACCAGATGGATAAAGGTTGAGAATGTCATTTCGCCCATGTCGAGTGCGGATGTGGTGGGACTTTTCCCTGAAGCCGTCAACTGGAACTTTGCCTCTCATGTCCAAAGAACTGATTTTGTGGTTTGCTTTCCTAATGAATCTACGGCGAGAGTCGCAATGAAAAGAGTAGAAGGGTTATCTTTTCTGGGGGAAAAATTGAAATTTTCTTATGTAGGCACGAACATTATGAAGGAAAGCTCTTTCTCCTTTAGAAGGACAGGGTCTCATCCTAGACTGTTTTTTTTGCCTCCTGATGTTTCTTACAAGAGCCGCTGGGATGATGCAGATCGTATTGTATCATCCGTTGGCGTAACACATCTCTCTTCTCAAAGTTGGTTGGATGCCATATAACGAGTTTGAATTATGATATATATTGTTGTTGGTGGTGTTTTTTGTTCTTGTTTTCCCAAGACAATCCTCTTCTGTGTAAATATTTCTTCTTTTGTATTATTGCTTGGGAGATGTGTGTTCTTCTTTGATATTGCTTTTGTTTTTCTTCCTTTTCTTTTTACAAATTATTGTATATTTGTTCATGTGGGTATTCTCTTGTTAGAATGGCATCCTGGGATCCTGAGAGTTATGTTGCTGAAGCCTTGTCACGCCACATCGCATCATTTGCAAGGGAAAATACACTCTGCAACGTGCCGTCCTATTATGAAGCAGTTACCAACTCGCTTCAAGTACACGAAGAGTCTAAGCATACAGCAGCAGTGTTAGAAGAACAAGCTACGCAAAATGTGGGGATTGATGTGGATCTTTGGGGCAAGCTTTTGAATGTTGTTGTGAATCCTCGAGATATGAGAGATGTGGCAAATGTAAAAAAAAAGGTGGAGTGCCTTGTAAAAGATGCTGCCAAGGTTACTGAAAACATCTCGTTGGAGCTTTCAAGTTTAAATGGAAAGGGTGGGAATGTGAAAATTTCTGAATATCTCTTTGGTATTTTAAATCACGTTCGAGATATGAGTATATGGTCGAATAATCTCTTTGATCCCACCTTGGAGAAAAGATGTGCGTCAACAACTGTTGTTAAACAAGAATTGGATACTATCCATCAGATGTCTTTTTCCGATGGCTTTATAGTGCATTGGCCAAGTGAAATGTTTTTATACCTTGATGACTATATGAAGGCTTGGTTGGTCGATCATGTTATCCATGGGATAAAAGAGATGAAATCCATTCTGGGGGCGCTAGTTACCTACGAGAAATTTGCAAGCGCATCTGGTCATTCACGACAAAGTGAGATTTGGAAGAGCGGTATTAAAGGATTCAACTATGATGATGATAAACGATATATTGCCTGTTTTGAACTTTGTGATGAAAAACCCGCTATTGCTACACAAGTGGTGCCCCAGTATCTTTTTGATGCCTTCGGTATGCAATGTGCTACTTTGAACTGTCGGACGGCATGCACGGCATATTGTCTTTCGAGAATTCTTTCAGAAAGTGTAAGTGATGAGGCGGCACTTAGGTTTGTACATGACTGGCGGACAAAGCATTCTTCGGATAGCAATGAATCTATTCTTGCATTTTTGCTCACGTACGGAGATGGTAAAACAATTTCAGATTTAGCAGATAAAACTGTGGGTGAAAATGATGCTCTCCGGCTTCATATTCATGACAACAAGGCACAGATATCTCAAGTGTATCAAAAAATTGAAAAGGAGCTAAGCTATGAAGAATGTGTCTTGAAAGCCTTAAGACGCACAAATTGTTCAGATGGATTTTATCTCATCTCTTCAGAGCGTAACATGAACTTGGAAAAACGGATTAAAAACTGCTTTTCAACTCTTCCAACCCCTTGCGTTGTGGCCTCGTATGCCGACTGCAGGGAGCAAGTATGTGTAAGTATTGTGAAATGTGTAGAGGTTTCTGAGACTGATGGGAAGTGCACGCTGGTTTTGTCTCAGACTTCTCCACTATATAATTATGTGTATTCAGTGGACTCACAGATCACTCTAAATTTTTTTCATTCAAATGGAAAAATAATATATGAAAAAATACAAAACGAATACCCCTCTTGGATTAATGAAAGTGAAAACAAATTGATGTATTTTGAATATCAAGGAAAGCGTTGTGTAACTACAACTGTGCTAAAGGAGAAATGTACAACGTCCATTTTTATAACACTGGAATCTCATTTGATTGGTGATCAACTTTTTGCTGTGGGCCGTTTCTTGGGTGAATATCCACGTCAGGTTTTACTTAAGAAAGGGGAGTCGTTTTCAATAACTAATTCGTTTTTATATGAGCAAATAAACCCGTTCTTTTTCACTACTGTACATAGGCTATGTGGTACAGTAGGTCTTGTTGGTCATGGATGCCATTTATGTACTCTACATCCACCTGTTGTAATTATTTGCTGTCCAATGGAGTCTAGTAGTTTTGTATTGGATGAGAAAAATGCTGGTCCTGTTTGCAGTATTACTTTTCCTTCAAAAGAGGGTGGTGGAATATTTTCTAAAAAAAATTACGAGGAGCTAAGGTCTGCTATTCCAGTTCCTGCAAGCAGTGTTATGACTTTACCTCAAGAAAAGGTGGCATTTCGTATCAAGGGACGAATTCTGGAGTCTTTTAAAGCGCATTTGGGGAATGATATAATGTGCACGATTGTGGTGAATGATATTACGGAGGTCACTGGTGATCCCTTATGTTAAATGTGTCTTCTAACAATGAAATTGTTGATGTGAAATAACAAGAACCCAAGGATTATGGGGAGGGTCGGAAAAGAGAAGAAAAAAAACATCAGATGTAAATCGTGATTATTGCTATTTTCGCATCAGTAACAATTAACTGCACAGTTTATATATATATATATATATATATGCACTTGTTTACCTTGTTGGTTACTTTCCTTTCTTTTTTTTTTCACTTTCTTTCTCTCCCCTAAAATAATAATAATAATAATAATAGAGTAGAAAATGTTTGTAGAATATCTTAATCCTGCAGATGTACAGCGTCTAATTGATTTTCTTGGTGATGGAAAACGTAAGTTTTCTGTGCTTGAAACGCTATTTAAAGAAGCCTTTCCAAAGGATACTCACTTTAATGTTTCTAGAACCATTTTCCAATTGCTTCAAAATATGATTACGTCAGCAGAAGGTATAGGCATAGTGTCTTCCTTCTTTATTTTGGACATCATGTGCAAAATGGAGTGTGAAACGGCCAAGTGTATTTTTTACGCTGCACTTCTGCAATTAGAGCGAGCTATGCGGCAAGACGTTTGTTTCACGGAGCAAATTAAATATGCATCAAAAAAAGGAAAGGAAGAGAAAAGGGCCCCTGAAGCCATCAATGCAGAAAAATATCGTCTCCATTGCGCAGCAAAAGGGTTTGCTTTTCGCTTACTTGCCAATAAAGTGTCTCCAGATGAAACATCACTTACTGTACTTAATGATAAACAGGAACAAATTGATGCAGCACTGAATGAGTGGGAAGTCAACTCTCTACAATTGAAGGAATCTATTGCTAATATTTCTCATTGTTGGGCTCAAGATATTGAGAGAAATTCATGTGGAACTTTATCAAAAAATTCTGCAGTTCTCGATTCTGGGATTCGTGCAGCCTTGGTGTTACAAGCTGCGCGGCCACAGCTACCTTCTCTTCCTTTGACATCAGGTGAACTTCAGTTTCTCACTCCAGGGGGATCTCCCGTGAGTGATTTACTCTTGTTTGACACTGAGCCAGCTACTGAAGAATGGAAAGTGTGCAAAAAGCTCATTCAGCGGAGTTATGAAAACCCTTTAAGCAAAGAGGAACAACAGCAACTGATTCGTACACTCTCCTCTGGTGATGTATTCAATCGACTCGGAATAAACATCGAATTAATGAGTCGTATTGCTGTTCATAATCCAGATTTAACGGCAGCTTTAATATTGAAACTTCCTCCCCAAGAGGGAAGCCAGTGTATTCAGCATATACTGAAGAGTCCCATTTCACCAGAGAATATTGAAACTATTCTTCTTGATGCATCAAAGGCATTACAACAAGTCAATCTTCGCGCCTACATCACTGGGAAACTTCAACATTTTAAGGAGAAAACAGTTTTATCTCCTAGCGACAAAGATATAATAAAAGGTTTTATAATGACCCTTCAGCAGTTGGTTACTAAGGGTTCAAAAGGGAACAAGGAGATATACATCGCCGAGGTGCTTAAGGGCGAAATTACGCATTTGTGTGAAAGGTGTGATATTCCAGAAGTAAGTGCAAAATGGGAAGAACTGAAATAATGCTTTTACATTATATTTAAATAATAATCATTGCCCTTTTTTATTAGCTGAAGGAATAAGGAGGAGGGGGGTATATTTTTGTTCTCTCTTTTTTTTAATTATGTTTTAGATTTTGCCCTCCGCAAAGACGCATATATATATATATATATATATTCCCCGAATTCCTTTCTTTTGCCCTTTACTCTTCATCCATGCATCACCTACTTCATTCTGTGAGCATATATAATCGTCTCTTTTTTTTCCTTTTTACTATTGTTCTTTTGTTTGTTTCGTTTGCTCGTTTATTGTTATTGTGTGTTCCACATCACCCCTCTCTTACGAAAAAAAAAAGGCAAGGGAGGAGGATCCACTTCTCTCCCTCTATAGAACTGGAAGAGGAATAGTAATAATAAGAAAACTGGACACTTAGTTTGCTCGTATCAAGTATTGTTTATTTTTTTTTCCATTGGGGGTAGTGAGTTGTGAAGGGAGAGTGACTAAAGGAAAAAGGGAGAGGATGTATGGTGATTTGGAATATGTTAGTTTTGCATTTATTACACCTAATGAAATGCTACCATGTGAATTGGTAAAACAGCAGCCGTTGTCACCGAAGAAGACAGTGAATAGTGTTCCATCGCGTGAGTCATCAAGAAGTTGTCATAGTGGTCATGATAACCACGCTCAAATGATGCCTGTTTTAAAAGAGTCGGGAACGAACCTGTATGTCAGGTTTTTTGACAACCTTAGAAAAACCACTAGAACGCAATGCTTTTCGGTGCGTCCGCATACCACTATGAGATACATATACACAATGCTTCATGCATGGTTGCCTGAAGTTGGTGGTTTAGTCTGCTATATGGTGCACATTGGTGCACACGGTATGGTATATCCACTGGTTAAGAAGGTACTTCTTCTGGAGGATGAAGTTCCTCCAGTTGTTTTTTGTCAAGAGGTTTTTTTATCCTCCTATGAAATTGCACATTCTTGGGCTGTAGTTAATATAGTTGTACTCCTGCATAATGACTCTATTGTTCCTGGCTATATACCCTTAATAGTTCATCGATCTTCTTTGCACTCCAAAGAAATGCTACACGAGCATATTCGTTTACTTTGTTGCGCTTCACCGGCTGAAACAAATTATATGAAATCACACGCATTCCTTAACTGTGCCGTTTCTACTGGGCTACTGGAGTTAATATCCTTTTTCGATTCATTGTGTAAGGAGGATTCTTCATCCCTCCCTCAAATTGCTCTCGTTTATCCTGCCTTGGCAACCGGGGACTTGGTGCGTGTGGACATGGTAGACCGAATGAATCGAAAGTTTAGTGTACAGGGCATGATTAAATGCAGCAGAAAAAAAGATGGTATACTATGCTATGATGTGGAGGAGATAAAAATTGGTCATCTTCTCGAAGGGTTAACATGTGTTCAGGTGTTACCCTTATGATGATTCAAGAAGTTGTCCCATCCATTTTCCTTGCTCCTACTCTCACGTTCACATTCAGACTCAAAGAGCAATTAAAGGGGGGGGAGGGGGGAACGGGTCTGTATGTTATATACATGTATAATGGATGGTTGCTTTTTCCATCATTGTGATAATCTGTGTTATTGTTTGTTATTATTGCCAATTTTCCCCCAATTTTTCTTTCTTTTGTTGTTATTGACCTTCAGTAAGATCTCAGAAGGGAAAGAAATATGGATCATAAATCGTGGTCTCTGCCAATAAAACGGGTTCCTACTCCACAGAAGGTTGATCGATCCATTTTATGGAATAATGCATCTCTGTGCTATGAGCAGAAACTATTCGGCCAGGTGACATGTCTCCGATATAATAATGCTGGGACAGCCATCGGTTGTACCTCAACAAACCAACTCACACTCCTACGTGTTCCTCAGTCAGAAGGTGTAATCACGAATGAGCAGCGTGAAAAGAAATGTTTTTCTCTTCGGTTTCGCGATGATGACAAAATAACTCTTCTTTCTTTTGATCATCGTGTTGTTGTTAGATCCACGCAAACAGCCTTCGAACGACAATTCTTGGGCCATGTTAGAGACGTCAGAGATGCCATATTTCTGGATCGGCATAACTTCGTCTCTGGTAGCGATGATACAACCGTGAGACTTTGGAATATTATGAATGAAGCGGAGTTAATTGTCAGTAAAACACATACTGATTACGTTCGTTGCCTTGAGAACTATTCACCAGGCTGCTTTTTTAGTGGTTCATATGATCACACGATAAACTTATGGGACACGCGAGTTGGTTTTGAGCATCCAATTCAAACGAGCGGACGTTGTATCGAAAGTCCTGTAGAAGCCTTGGTTTACACGCATACGAATCTTTTGGCCTGTAGTGCAGGGGACCAAGTAATTTTATTTGACATGCGGAAAGGCCTTTCGACAATTTTTTTGCAGGAATCGCATCATACAAAGACGGTGGCGTCTCTCGCATTTTTGAAAAAAAAGAATGTTTTATTGACCGGATCGCTTGACCAACGAGTGAAAATGTTTTCGTTGAAGACAGGAATGATGGAGTCCCTGGCGAGCAAGAAGTTCGATGCCCCAGTAACAGCCGTGGCGGTGCATCCGAATTCGTCTGAGTTCGCAGTTGGCACTGCAGAAGGTGAGCTCCGCATAATGAAACTTGAAGATCCATCTGGAGAAAAGGAAAAAGAAGATGATGATAATGAACTGGAAGTGGAACTGGGAGGAATTCAAAAGAATAAACAATCCGATTTTTTGACTACAAAGGTGCATGATGTGCGACAACAACTTGTGTCATACCAGTACAATCGGGCGCTGAAGACGGCTTTGTACTCCCAGCATTCAGACGTTATTGTATCTACATTGGAGGAACTCATCCGTCGAGGGACCTTGCATGTCGCCCTGAGTGGTCAGAACGACCGGACTATTGTGCGCATTCTTCGCTTTGCGGTAAGCCACATTGACTCGCCTCAGTTCTGTGAATCCATGATGATTGTATTGGATGTCATCTTTGAAATTTACGCCGCGTATGTGGGAAAGAGCATCTTCCTTCATAGAGAGTTGATGATTGCACGCCGGCGTTTGGGAGCTGTTCTCGCGACACTTCAGCGAATGGAGCAAACTATGAGCATAATGGAGTTAATTGTAAACGACGTTTAAGTGATATACATATAAGGTGGTAAGAGTAATAAATAAAACAAAAACCAAAGAGAGAGGGAAAGGGAAGGAGAGAGAGAGAGAGTGTGTGTGTGTGTGTGAGGGGGAAAAAGAAGAAAAGTAAGGAAGGACATAAACTTACATCTGTGTGTATGTGTAATACTAATACCCTTTACCAGTAGTAGTAGTAGTAGCAGTAGTAGTAGTAGTATTGGGATTCATAGATTTGCTCGTGATTCGATTGATTGTGCTTTAAATAAATGGCATATATGTATATGCATGTAAATATGTGTGTATTTCTGTTTTTTTTCTTTTTATTCCCTTAAAAAAAAAAAAAAACTAAATGTGAAGAATCTCGTGATTGAGACCGCAACAACAAAGCAAAAGAAAGAAAAAATAGCAATACACCAAGCCCAACACTAACAATCATCACCGTCATGTTTCGTCGTATGACTTGTGCTCCGCTGCAGAGCAGCATTTCCCGTCGTGCCTTTTCCAATACCGTACGACTTCTCAACTTGGACTACCAGGCGTACAAAACAGCCACGGTGCGTGAGGCGGCCCCTGAGTGGGCGGGAAAGGCCGTCGTGAAGGGAAAGATACAGGACATCAGCTTCAATGATTACAAGGGCAAGTACGTTGTTCTTCTTTTCTATCCGCTGGATTTCACGTTTGTTTGCCCAACAGAGATCACGGCCTTTTCCGACGCCACATCCGAGTTTGAGAAGATTAACACGCAGGTCGTGGCGGTGTCATGCGACAGTCACTATTCACATCTCGCATGGGTCAACACTCCTCGAAAGATGGGCGGCCTTGGGGAGTTGAATATTCCCGTGCTTTCTGATCTCACGAAGGAAATCGCACGCGACTACGGGGTTTTGATTGAGGAGCAAGGAATCGCTCTCCGCGGGCTGTTCATCATTGACGATAAAGGAATTCTTCGTCACATTACAGTGAACGATTTGCCAGTGGGCCGAAGTGTCGAGGAAGCGCTTCGTGTTGTGCAGGCACTCCAGTACGCGGACAAAAACGGAGATGTAATTCCGTGCAACTGGAAGCCGGGTAAGCCGACAATGAAGCCAGAAAAAGCAAGTGAATTTTTTGAAAAGAACATGTAGGCGGGTGCGATAAAAGGTAACCTCTTGTTGGTAATCCTTTCTTTTTACTCTTGCTTTTTTATATATATCCACGTTCTTATATTTTTATACGCGTACGTTTTTTGTCTTTGTTTTTGTTCTGTGCCTTCACTCTCTCTCTCTTCCTGATCTCCCGTTGGGGACCTCTTAAGACTTCTCTGGATTACCTTTTACATCTGTTTACCAATTTGTTTGTGGAAACTGAGAAGGGGAGGAGGAAGAGGAAGAAGTGCTGTGTGTGTGTGTGTGTGTGTGTGTGTGTGTGTGTGTGTGTGGGAGAATCGTTGTGTGAATGTGGGCAATGAGAACACAAAATCTTCTCTTAATTTGCAAAGGAGTGGGGTTCGTAAGTGTGCATGTATGCCTACATATATACACGTATATATGGTTATTCAGGGTCTGGAGTGTCCCAATATATGTTGCTTTATTTATTATTATTTATTTATTGTTGTTGCTAATTCATTCATGAAGGGAAACAATACTACTAATAAGAATAAGAAGCGATGTCTAAAATGAGTACTCCACCGAAGACTGCTCCACTTAGAGGGATTCCGGTTGAAGTGTCCCGCAACCCAAAAGTCTTCTTTGATATATCCATCGATAACAAGCCGTCTGGGAGGATAATCATGGAGTTGTATGCGGACACTGTGCCCAAGACGGCCGAAAATTTCCGGGCCCTCTGCACCGGTGAAAAGGGTTGGGGAAAAAGTGGAAAGCCGCTCCACTACAAGGGATGTGTGTTTCACCGTGTCATACCGGGATTTATGATTCAGGGTGGTGACATTACGCGGGGAAATGGTACGGGAGGGGAATCCATTTACGGCATGAAGTTCCGAGATGAGAGTTTCGCTGGCAAAGCTGGTAAACATATAGGAGTTGGCTGTCTCTCCATGGCGAACGCGGGGCCTAACACAAATGGTTCGCAGTTCTTTATCTGCACTGCGAACACACCATGGCTGAACGGGAAGCACGTTGTCTTTGGCAGAGTAACCGACGGTCTTGACGTCGTGAAGAAAGTGGAGCGCCTGGGCTCGGAGTCGGGAAAGACACGTAGCCGAGTCATTATTGCCGATTGTGGCGAGGTTGCGAAGACAGAGCCAAGTGAGAAGGTAACGAAAGAAAAGGGGGAACAGAAAAAGAAGGAGAAAAAGGGGGAGGAAATGGTCCAATCAAAACTCCAGGCATCTCCTGCTGAAGCCCATGCCAAGAAGCGTCCACGTGCGAGTGACGAAAAATTCGAAGAGGTAAAGAAGCGCATTCTGGAAAAGAAGGCAAAGATTGCCCGCCTCCGCGAAGAGCTGGAAAAGTAATCTGTAAGTGTGGTGGCTCTACTGCATCGATTAACTTAAGGTAACTAAAAGTAAATATGTATGGTGAGACGTCCGCTCGATGGGAAAGACGAAGAAATCATTTCTTCTTTTCCATCCTATTTTTTGGTTTGTTTGTTTGGTTTCACCCTCGCTGCCTCTCTTGCTGTTTCACATTTCTTTTCCTTTTCCTTTTTTTCCCCATCCTTAGTTCTCACTATGCCTGGAAGAGGTGGGTTGCTTTGCCTCTCGCTCGTGTGTCGCACTCCACTTCTCTGCGTGGGGTCGAGGCGACTACTGCAGCACCGTCGTTGGGTGCCGGAGACGTCGATGGGGGACTCACCCACTCCGCTGGGCAACGGCCGCGGGCGGCACTCCGTTCTCGGCGATGGGGCGGGGGCGGGGGATGAGGAGAAGAAGATGCTGGCGCTCCTCAGAGAGCAGGGGGAGCGTAGGGTTGCCCGCCGAGAGGCGTTTCTGCGGTGGCAGGCGGGGCAGCGCGAGAAGGGGGCGGCGCACCGTTTGGTTCGGCAAGCCAAGACACAGGAAAAGTTTAAGAGGCATCACTATCACTCTCAGAGTGGAAGGTTGATTTCCGTCGCTCTCGCTCGCGATGACAAAAGCAGTAATAATAATGATAGGTTCAATGGTGGTGAGGTCGGCGCGACATCGACGTCGTTGCATGGAGGAGAAAGAGGGCGAGCGACAAACTTTTTGCTTCAATGTACTGGCCACATTGGCGCACGAAGAAATCCAGGTCGATGATTTTAACTTGACAGGGAAATAGTGAGGGGGAAAAAAAAACAGTAAAATAGTGTGTGTGTGTGTGTGTGTGCGTGAGGAAAATGAGAGAAGGAACGAAGGAGATTTTTTTTCTTCCAATCGCTTGCTTCTACTTGTTTGCCGTACTATTTTTTATTTTGTTTTCTTTTGTTCTTCTCCTTTTACTTCGTGATTTCCAGGACTTTATGCATAGACGTCTATATATATATATATATATATATATATATGAGAGAGAGAGAGAGAGAGAGAGAGAGAGAGAGAGAGAGGGTGAGTGAGAAAAGTCGTTAGAATGTTTTCCAAATTCTTAACAGGAGTCAAAGCCGTTACGCCCCGTGGGGGTGACTGGGTCAATCGACTGGGGCCTGTCGCCGTGTTTGGCTACGAATCTGGGGCGTCTAAGAGCTCAATACTTCTAGATTACTTCTTGCAGTCACCATGTGATTGTGATCACTACGCAGAACTTACTTTTCACGATAGCGGGCCCATTGAATGTCCTCCAGAAACGGTGATGTTTATGCCAGTTTTAAACTGCGGGCATATGCTTGACAAGGAAGCCGCTTCTCACATCCCGACCAATGATGAGTGGTATGTGGGAACCATTGAGGCAACCACAGAGTTATTGGAAAAGGGCTATATTCCAGCCAGTGTCGGAGGGGACGGATCTGCGACGTTGCCCATGGTAGAGGCGTATAAACAACTGTTTCCATTGGATGATGTTGTTGTTATGCATTTTTCCGCCCGTCCACTCGTTGAAAATCCCCGTGCCCCTCTCCGGGTTCTTCTAGACAAAGGACTGCTGAAGGGCATCGTTAGTGTCGGCAATCGGTTAGTTACTTCAGAGGATCGGAAGATACGCAAACACCACAAAATGTTTTACATGGACATGCACGCCATTTATTCCAAAGGATTGTTTTGTATTCGAGACATTAGAAATGATTATCCCGTTTTTATCAGCATTGATGCCAGTGTCTTGGATCCCACCTTTGCCCCAGCTGTGGCTTCTCCCGTCGGAGGAGGACTGTCCACCCGGGAGCTACTACATATAATGAAGGGCATCCGCGGACCCAAGGTGGTGGGCCTGGATATTCATGGATATTGTCCAGACCTTGACGTCTGCAGAAAGGACGGTGTCGGTCTAACACAAATAGCACTGGCGAAAGTGCTAAAGGAGGCAATACTTAAAGCCTACAGCATCTCCACGCAGACAGAGGACGAAGGAATGGCACGCGTGCAAATGATGCAGCGGCAGGGTACTATATCGGAAAATCCGTATCCTGACCACTGACATGATCATTACAAGGAATAATATCGTTATTATTATTATTATTATTGGGAGTGGGGCTTGTTTGTTTGTTTTCCTCTGATGCCAAAGCGGTTATTAACTGAAAACTAAACCGAAGCATAAGAAAATTACGTTTTATTGTTTCTCTTTTCGCTGGCTTTCTTGTTATCTCCTCTTCTTGCTGTTGCCAGGTTTTCTGCATGAGCAGACATATTTTATTTGTATTTGACATATTTATATGTCTCCATTTTCTCCACACTCTTTCTGTTCTTTCTTTTGCCCGACATCTATGTTTGCGGAGTTTCCAATAGAAGCGAGAGAGAAGATTATAAGGAGGAATAAAAAACAAAGGTAAAAAAAAACATATATATATATATATATATATATATATATATATTCAACAATAACAAGAACAATAACCAAATAAGAAGGGGAAAAGGGAAAGGAAAGAAAAGGAAAATGTCTGATTCAAATGCTGTCGCACTTCATGAGGAATCGCCCGACCTGCAAACGCAGCTGGAGCAACGGCGTAGCGAGGCGAGAAACCTAGAATTGCAGGTGACGCGGAAGGAGGCTGAGCTTCGTCGTGTTAGGGAAGAACAGACGCTTCTCAAGGAGCTTCGCACTGTGAATGAGGTGACACTGCGAAAAAAGCAGCTGAAGGAGGGCGCCGACGATAACAACCATCTTAAAATCTCACAGGACTCTTTGTCGGAACTCATTGCGTTGGAGGATCAAATAAAGCACGAGAACAAGCGAACAGCCGAATTGCAGGACTCCGCCAACATGATAATCCAGCAGATGGAAAACGTGGAACGAGGCATTGAAGCTGTGACCGGTCGTCTGGCGTTGGTGAAGCAGGCAACTGGGATTGATAGGCCTGATTTCAACAGCTTTGCTGGGCCGGTCGTCACAAATGAATGGATCATGCGGAAGAAGAACTTAACTGAGCTTCATGATGAACAAAAAACAGTGAAGGCTCTTTCAGCACTATTGTCTGAGCGCATTGAGGCTGTTACTAAAGAACTGGAGGAACAAGATAAGAAGTCTCGTGACCTCGCTGATGCACGAAACAGCTTGATTGAAAAAAATAAGGAATATGAAGAGCGCCGTGAGGAACTTAAGTCCATGGAGCGACTTGTTAAAAAGAAGGAGCGACTTTTGGATGCTTCCAGTGGCAAAGTGAATAATGATTACAAGACGATGAAGCAACTGGAGGGGGATAAAAGGGTATTGTATAGCACCCTGTCCAAGTTCCGTGAAACCAATGTAAGCAACTCTAAATCTATTCTCTCTCTTGAAGTGCGTCTCAGGCAGCTGGAAACCAAGCTGGAGGCGGTGAATCTTTTCCTGCAGCAGGTGTTTGCCCAAGCTGAGGACGAAGAGGAACCAATGGAAAACGTCAATGAAGACGCCACTGAAGTTTCACTGGATCTCTTTGAGAGGATTTGCCGTGACCTTGAGCTTTCTCGGGAAACGTTGATTCAACGAGATGATCAGCTCAATGCCAATGACGCCATGGTGGAACGATTGGTGTACAAAACAATTGTTCTTCAAAACGCAGTATTGTCTCGTTCTGAGTATGCGAAACTTCAGGTGAAGGGAAAAGAGAAGGAATTTGAGAAACTCATGTCTCACGTTGATTACATGAAGGCTGAATTCGATGAAGAGTGCAAGAAACTCACTCAAGAAAACGCAATGCTGAGGAACAAGCTGGGGCAGGTATAATCAACCAAATACGTATGTTTTCTCTCAGAGCTTGTTTTTTTTCTCCTTTTGTATTTGCTTCTTTCGCATCTCGTTTTTTTTTTTGCTTTTTTTGTATATTCCCATGTACTCTGTAACAAAACAACAACGACAAGAGAAAACCAAGAGAAAGAAAAACACGCATCAAAAGAAATATATATCAGAAAAGAGAAAGAAAAAGGGAAAAATGTCAGGAGAGGGGGAAAGGGGTGTGGGAGGGAGGCCGAAATAGAAGAAACAATCAGTGAGGAATTTAAAGAAGGTATTGTTCTCTATGGAATAGTGTGGATCGATGACTGTGTTCTTATCTCACAGGCGTTTATTATTTTTTGTATCTGTGTGTATCTGTGTCTGCATCTAAAGGAAAAATGGAGAAAGGAGCTTTATATTGTGTCTCTGATTCTCCCCTTCATTTTTGTTCTCAGATAAAGTGAAGGTGACATGGCCCTCCTCTTGCTTGTTTCTTTGTTTCTTTCTGCGATGCTGCTTGTTGTGTGTGTGCGTGTGTGTGCGCGCTACATGGGACGCTTTTTTGTTGTTGTTTTCTTCCTTTTTTTCTCTTTTCCTTTGTGCGTACGCGTATTGCATGGTGCTTCATAATGGCTGTTTTTTCATTTTGTAGGTCGGTAGATTTGTTGTTGCTGTCTGTTTTCTTGTGATATGTCGTCCCTTTCTGCAGAGGTGAGACTACAGTATCACGTTGCTGTTGCTCCTCGCTTCGTGGACCGCCTTACCGCTGCAGGAGGACCAGTCACTGCCGAGCACATTTATAAACGGGCTCTTAACGAGAATTTCAAAGATATCACAGATGCTGGCACGCTTCCACATGGTATAGCCTCCCAGGTGAGCAGCACTCTGACAAGCACAGTGGTGCTTCAAGTCAACAGCTCAAGGGATGCTACACAGCCACTGCGGCCGTGCGCAGATTCAACGGACGAAGAAATTGCATTTTCTTCGGCGCTACAAAAGACTACGAGCACACGTTTACTGCGTCTTGTCCTTAGCGATGGCCATGCAGAGATTCCAGCAATTGAACTCTCCACCCTTCGTATCTTCCGAGGGATTCCCATTCCAGGCGAGAAGCTTCTTATCAAGGAGGGGGCAGAAATCAAAAATGGAGCCATCATCATGGCGGAGGAGTGTGTGGTGCCACTCGGTGGCGAAGTGCAGCAGCTCAAGAAGGAATTTCTCGCCATGAAGAGCAGATCCGATGCTCCTTATCAGACCAGTGCGGGACTGGAGGCAGCGCCGCGCTTCCAGCCGCTGCGGGTGGGCTATCCCGCTGCGGGTGCTAGTAGTACTAGTAATCTAGCTGTGAACCCGACAGCAGCAACTGATAACCGTGGCCGTAGGAGTGAGAAAGGGCGAGGTAATGCCAACAACCGGGGAAGAGGTGGAGGACGTGGATATCGTGGGGGGTGGGGAAGCCGAGGATCTGGGGCCAAACCCCAGCATCACAGATCACCCTCATAGAGGGACTAATGACTGTTACTGGTGCCATCTGTTTCGAGTATCCGGAGGGTCATTTATTGCATTAGCCCATCACATGGAAAATTCCTTTTTGTTTGTTGGTTTGTTCTCATTCTGTTTTGGTTTTCCTGTCTGATCATGGGATGTATTTTGCGTCCATGGGAAGTTCAATAATTAAAAGAAAAGAAAAGCTGGGTGTCTCTGTTTTTGTTCTCCTTTTCCTTTTCGTCTTTGGTTTTATTCCTTGTTGTTACTGCAGTTCTCTCTTTTTTTTTTTTAGGTAGAATTATTCATGAGTGTGTGGATGTGCTCTGCGGAAAATGAAGAAGAGAATCGTCGTTGCATTGAAAACGTAAGTCGTGCCATATTGACGGATGACCGCTTTGTTTGGAGTCTTCTGCCTGGGGGTAAAGGAGATTCCAAATACATTGTGAGGAGAGATCGTAGCTGCCGCAACTCAAATGGCAATTCATATGCCGCGTTGATTGAAAGAGAAACGCTGTCTCAGTTTGAGTGGCCCGCGGCCGCTCCCTTTGGACAATGGATGCACAATAACAGAGATTTTTTCTTTAACAAAACAGTTTTGGAGCTTGGCAGTGGAACGGGAATAGTTGGTTTAATGGCTGCGGCATATGCGGCAAAGGTTGTGCTTTCTGATTGCTCCCTGGTGTCTTTGGCCATGATGAAACTAACTGCTGAAAGGGGATGCTTCAATAATTGCAGTTTGGGTTTGCTGCGATGGGGGTCAGATGAGGCTGTGGATGAACTAAAGGAAGCAGTTCAGTTAGATGCTTTTGACATTGTCATAGGCAGCGATATTTTTTACTTCAACACAACCCTCAAAGCCGGTCTGAAAACAGCAAAGAGGACCCTGCAGTCTACACGCTCCTCGTCTGGTGGACATTTTCTGTGTGCCAGTGTGGCTCGCTCAGAGAGGATGGAAATGGATTTGGACAGTGTTCCAGGAACTATGGGGTTTGACTCTCAGTTATTGTTGGACACCGGAATACTGAGGTTGTATAGGTGGTCGCTGTAGTGCTAAATATATATATATATATATATATATATATATATATATATATAATAATAATAATATTATTATTATTATTATTATTAATTATTATTATTATTATTATTATTATTATTATTATTATTATTATTATTATTATTATTATTATTATTATTATTATTATTATTATTATTATCCGTGTTTGTTTTTCTTCGTCTTGTGTGTATGTGCATCTTTTTGATTAGGTATAGGGAGCATTTCAAAGAGCCTATTTCTTCTTCACTTTCTTCTTTTGTTTGCTTTTTATTTTTCTTTCTGCTGTTGGTGCATCACTCATGTAATGGGATCATCACGTAAAAGTGAGGAACAAGGCAAAAGAAGGAAGAATATACATCTATATACTTAAAGCTACACATAGGGAGAAAAGGAATGGCTGAAGGAAGAACCTCGCCTTCTCGTGCCAAGGGAATGCGAGCTGTGATTCTGGTCGGGGGTTACGGCACCCGGTTGCGTCCGCTTACCTTGACGATGCCAAAGCCTCTGGTGCCGTTTTGCAATAAACCAATCATCATACACCAAGTGGAGGCACTACGAGACGCGGGAGTAACCGAGATCATTCTGGCCGTTGCGTACCGCTCCGATGCCATGAAAACAGTCATGGAACATTGGGCGAAGGAGCTTGGGGTGACCTTTGTTTTTTCTCTTGAAGAGGAACCTCTTGGCACGGCTGGACCTCTTGCTCTGGCGCGTGACATTCTTCTTCAAGATGATAACCCGTTTTTTGTCCTGAACGCTGATGTCACATGCCGTTTTCCACTTCGGGAACTTCTGTCATTCCACCAAAAACATGGAAAGGAAGGCACCATCGCTGTGACAAAGGTGACAGAGTGGCAAAAGTACGGTGTTGTTATTTTCGATGAACCAACGGGAGTTATTGATCAATTTGTGGAAAAACCAAAGAACTTCGTTGGAGATAGAATTAATGCAGGTATATACGTATTTAACAAGAGTATTCTTAAACGAATAAAGCTTGAAAAAACGTCTGTAGAAACACAAATATTCCCACAGATGGCAAGCGTCAAACAACTTTGTGCCTTTAACCTTGAGGGCTTCTGGATGGACATTGGCGTTCCTAAAGATTACATTCTAGGTATCACTAAGTACCTTTGTTCCCTCATAGGAACCGAGAGGGAGACAAGAGAACTTTACAATGCTCCTTCAACTCAGAAACATGACTTCACTGTCATTGGTTCTGTCATGATTGACCCCACTGCAAAAATCGGAGACGGGTGTGTTATTGGGCCATTTGTAACCATTGGGCCGGGTTGCGTTATTGGTCGTTCATGCCGTATTCAGCGCTCCGCAATTCTCGAAGGCACCACCATCGGCCAAGGAACTCTGCTTGATTCGAGTATTATTGGTTGGAAGGGAAAGGTTGGGTCCTGGTGCCATATTATCAACAATACCGTCTTCGGGGAAGACGTGGAGGTAAAGGATGAGTTATTTATTAACGGAATCAAAGTGCTTCCAAACAAGACCATTGCGCAGAACTACCACGAGCCAGAGGTTGTAATGTAACGAGTAGCGTAGGGTACCGGTGTTTGTGTGGCTGGGTGTCTCTCTCTTCTCTTCGTTTCTGCGTGGGCACATCCAAGACCTCACTTCCGGTGTTTTCAACTACTTCTGCTTCGTACAGCAGTTGGTCTAGTGGCACAGATAATGAATAATAATAACGCGGAAGAGAAAAACTAAAGAAAAAAAAAGAAAAGATGCAAAACGGAGACGAAAAAAGGGGGAATTCGGGATGGTTAAGGAAAAGGTAGATATGCTTTACAAAAAAAAAATCGTAAATATTATTATACATTTATTTCGATATTGTTACTCAATTCTCTTCCTTTATACGTGTCTGTGGGTGTGTATGTGTGTGCCAGTACGAGTGTTTCTACTTTTGATGAGGTCCGCTGTGCATGCGCTATTCTTTTATTCTTCTTTATACTGGATGGTGTACGATTTGCCCTTCCTTTCTTTTTTTCTTGCCTCTTGCTGTGAGAGCGGTGTGCCCAGGGGCGAACGCGTATACATGTATTACGGATGTGGGTCCGCACGTGCATTGCCCAATAGTTTGTATCACGGAGTTCTGTAACGTGCGCCGCGCAGGAAGGGTGGTCCTGTGTGTATTTGTGTCTTTGTGGGGCTTATGATTGGAGGAGGATGCCTTACGGTGATGTCTTTGACGGGTGCTTTACTTGATTTTACGAAGACATGTGCATGAATCCAAAAAATGGGTCACCCTTTTCATTGTCACAAAAACACTGATAAGGATAATAGTGGGACTTGTAAGAGGCCCCCAATAATAGTGTTCTTCTATGATTCTCTGTGTGTGTGTGGATAAAGGCCTATTTGAGTGTTGATTTATGCTTTCTCGGTTGCCAGATCCTCCGCGTGTTGTGAAGGAAAGAGAGAGAGAAAGAGAGAGTAAATTTTGTTTGTTTGAGGCACACTTAAGAACTGGACTACCACGCGAGTGTTGTGAGGACCGTCACCGTTTTTTGGGGGGGATTCTCTATTGAGAAGGCATAAATGTGTTGATATGCCTCTCGTTGTTTGCTTTATTGCTCTCCGATGTACATGAATTGAACTTATCGTTTCTCGGGAATTCTATTGCTTCCTCTCCGCCTTGTGCTTTGACGCGTTGTAGAGCCTCGTTTATTATTGACAGCTGTAAGTAGAAGCTAAAAACAAGAATAAAAATAAGAACACTGATGCGGCGTGTTTTCCCGCGTGTTGCGAGCATCTGTGCGGCGCAGACAAAGCGCGACCTCCACTTCCCCATCACGCCTCCCCCGATTGAGATCGAGTACTTGGATGAGGACCCGCTGGAGTTTGCCGTGCGCACGGAGGCACGGAAATGGGGGTTTGACGACATGGGCTACATGCGGGAGCTGGCCTTTGTGCGCATCAACAACAACCCGACGGTGGGGCAGTTCCGCTCCATGACACCGGAGGAACGGCGAAACATCTTTTGGGGTAGTGACAGGCAGGACTTCTTCCGGCACATGACATTCACTCTTCTTGGCACCCCGGAGCACCTGTACCACCGCGGATGGTAGTGTGGGTGGGTGGCGTCAAGGGACTGGCTTTGCTGCAATATGGTCTGCGTGTGTGTATTGGATAATATGGGGGATTCTGTGGGGAATTATTATAGTCAGTAGGGAACTAAGGGATGGATGAGAAGTGGATGTGAGTGTATTATTGTTTTTTATGTTGTGGGTTTGGTAGCACAACGGCGATGGCAGCCCGGAGACCAAGGACAACTTAAAAGAAGAGTTGAGGGATGTAGCGGGAAAGAATTGGGGCGTAGTGGAAGAACGACCCGGAAGTGACACAAGAAGCACTTCGCCTGTCTATTTCTTTTCCTTCCTTCAGATGCTGTCTCCCCACCTGCTTTGTACCCATGCCTGCGGATATGCATGTGCGTGTGGGCTGAACATGTTATTTATTTATTTGTTTTATGTTGTTGCTCTTTTCTTTTTGTCGTTCTAGGAGTGTAGGATTTCTCTCTCTCTCTCTCTCATTATGTGGGAGAGGAGGATGGCATGTGCGGCGATGTGTGCATCCGTTTGGGATTTTGACGAGCTCGAGCTGGACTGTGTGGGTGGCTGAAGCAAACAAAATAAAACAAGAAATCGCGGGAGGTCCCACCTCTAACGGAGCACCGGTATCTGCCACGTCGTCACAGGACAAAGGCAAACCCAATGATGAGAGGCTGAATGGGCCCCAAAGGCACTGCGTCATTTCCTGACAGAAGTATGGCTCCAGTGATTCCGGTCCCTCCAAGCTAAATTTCACTCTTCGAATCCAGATGGCAGTGCGGACTATTAGATGCTTGGGTTTCTCTTCGCGAAGACTGTTTTGAAACCACAGTCTGCCCATGTCCTTGCGCTTGCTCTCTTCGCGAAGTCAGCTGGTCTGCACCGCGAAGGGATCACTTCCCTGTGGGGAATACATGGGGAGGGGTGGTGGAGGCACTGGGTCTCCCGCCGGGAGTCGTTGGTAGGGGAGCTCCTCCACAACGCCTCCTTCATGTTTATTACAAGGCCGTCCTTTCCTCGGGTGCTGTGCCTAAGCGTAGTCAGACAAACCATTGCGTGAATTACGCCGCATCCCACTGACTGTGCGGTGGAGGTGATGGAGTCCTGCCACGAAATGCGTATGGGAATTGGGTGTATCGCATGAAGTCTATTTCTTGCCGAGGTGGGAGCAAGGGATAGGGTAAACCACTTTTACCCATTCTAGGCAACACGCATCTGAGGCAGACTGCATACTCACTCTCACCCACTCTCTCTCTCTCCCTCTCTCCCTCTCTCTCCCTCTCTCTCCCTCTCTGCGACTTGCTTGTTTTTCAGCCTCTTCTTCTTGGCGGTTACCATTGCTCCTCCTTGGGCCCGAAAGTATGATCCGCGGAACGGGGGCCATGTGATTAAAATCAACAAAACCCGTGAAGCTGGAAAGGATCCTACTAGCACTACCACTGCTCCGTCGCCTCCTTATTACCGTGTCTGCACATGATGCCGCTGTTCATTCTGCAATGCTGACCCCGAGTGAATGAGTAATTACACCTTGACTACTGGCAACTGACCAGCCACCCACACCTCCTCTCCCCTCCTGTCCGCCCCCGCTGACTGCACACTCACATTCACGTTCACACTCACGCATACACATACACGCACACACGCACGTGAGCATTCCGTGAGAGAGGGAGACCTGTACGTCTACTCAGAGTGTCTGCATGAGTCCCGCAGGGTCTGCCGGGTGTTGTGGTGCGAACGCATGAGCGTGACCCAAAAGAACGCGTCGTACCTGTAATGATGTGTGTCGCGTGGGACAGGCCACGGAGAAGCCGCAACCTTTCTCTGGCTTTATGAGGTTCGAATGCGCGTGGTGACTCACGTTTGCCTCCGCGTGGGAAACGCCTCAAAGAAGCTGTAGCCTCGGTTCCCATCAGGAGCGGGAACGCCACCACCACCACCTGACCTTGCCCAGTGCGCCCACTGATTATACCAAACATCTTTGCTACAGGCGATCGCATGAGATATGACCTCAACCGTTTCACAACCAACCAAGATCTATGAGGGCCTGCACTGCCTGTCCTCCGCCACCATCCTCGCCTCCTCTCCTTTCCTTCCCTTCCTATCTATATTCCTTTCTTTTTTTCTTGCCTCTTGCTGTGAGAGCGGTGTGCCCAGGGGCGAACGCGTATACATGTATTACGGATGTGGGTCCGCACGTGCATTGCCCAATAGTTTGTATCACGGAGTTCTGTAACGTGCGCCGCGCAGGAAGGGTGGTCCTGTGTGTATTTGTGTCTTTGTGGGGCTTATGATTGGAGGAGGATGCCTTACGGTGATGTCTTTGACGGGTGCTTTACTTGATTTTACGAAGACATGTGCATGAATCCAAAAAATGGGTCACCCTTTTCATTGTCACAAAAACACTGATAAGGATAATAGTGGGACTTGTAAGAGGCCCCCAATAATAGTGTTCTTCTATGATTCTCTGTGTGTGTGTGGATAAAGGCCTATTTGAGTGTTGATTTATGCTTTCTCGGTTGCCAGATCCTCCGCGTGTTGTGAAGGAAAGAGAGAGAGAAAGAGAGAGTAAATTTTGTTTGTTTGAGGCACACTTAAGAACTGGACTACCACGCGAGTGTTGTGAGGACCGTCACCGTTTTTTTGGGGGGATTCTCTATTGAGAAGGCATAAATGTGTTGATATGCCTCTCGTTGTTTGCTTTATTGCTCTCCGATGTACATGAATTGAACTTATCGTTTCTCGGGAATTCTATTGCTTCCTCTCCGCCTTGTGCTTTGACGCGTTGTAGAGCCTCGTTTATTATTGACAGCTGTAAGTAGAAGCTAAAAACAAGAATAAAAATAAGAACACTGATGCGGCGTGTTTTCCCGCGTGTTGCGAGCATCTGTGCGGCGCAGACAAAGCGCGACCTCCACTTCCCCATCACGCCTCCCCCGATTGAGATCGAGTACTTGGATGAGGACCCGCTGGAGTTTGCCGTGCGCACGGAGGCACGGAAATGGGGGTTTGACGACATGGGCTACATGCGGGAGCTGGCCTTTGTGCGCATCAACAACAACCCGACGGTGGGGCAGTTCCGCTCCATGACACCGGAGGAACGGCGAAACATCTTTTGGGGTAGTGACAGGCAGGACTTCTTCCGGCACATGACATTCACTCTTCTTGGCACCCCGGAGCACCTGTACCACCGCGGATGGTAGTGTGGGTGGGTGGCGTCAAGGGACTGGCTTTGCTGCAATATGGTCTGCGTGTGTGTATTGGATAATATGGGGGATTCTGTGGGGAATTATTATAGTCAGTAGGGAACTAAGGGATGGATGAGAAGTGGATGTGAGTGTATTATTGTTTTTTATGTTGTGGGTTTGGTAGCACAACGGCGATGGCAGCCCGGAGACCAAGGACAACTTAAAAGAAGAGTTGAGGGATGTAGCGGGAAAGAATTGGGGCGTAGTGGAAGAACGACCCGGAAGTGACACAAGAAGCACTTCGCCTGTCTATTTCTTTTCCTTCCTTCAGATGCTGTCTCCCCACCTGCTTTGTACCCATGCCTGCGGATATGCATGTGCGTGTGGGCTGAACATGTTATTTATTTATTTGTTTTATGTTGTTGCTCTTTTCTTTTTGTCGTTCTAGGAGTGTAGGATTTCTCTCTCTCTCTCTCTCTCTCATTATGTGGGAGAGGAGGATGGCATGTGCGGCGATGTGTGCATCCGTTTGGGATTTTGACGAGCTCGAGCTGGACTGTGTGGGTGGCTGAAGCAAACAAAATAAAACAAGAAATCGCGGGAGGTCCCACCTCTAACGGAGCACCGGTATCTGCCACGTCGTCACAGGACAAAGGCAAACCCAATGATGAGAGGCTGAATGGGCCCCAAAGGCACTGCGTCATTTCCTGACAGAAGTATGGCTCCAGTGATTCCGGTCCCTCCAAGCTAAATTTCACTCTTCGAATCCAGATGGCAGTGCGGACTATTAGATGCTTGGGTTTCTCTTCGCGAAGTCAGCTGGCCTGCACCGCGAAGGGATCACTTCCCTGTGGGGAATACATGGGGAGGGGTGGTGGAGGCACTGGGTCTCCCGCCGGGAGTCGTTGGTAGGGGAGCTCCTCCACAACGCCTCCTTCATGTTTATTACAAGGCCGTCCTTTCCTCGGGTGCTGTGCCTAAGCGTAGTCAGACAAACCATTGCGTGAATTACGCCGCATCCCACTGACTGTGCGGTGGAGGTGATGGAGTCCTGCCACGAAATGCGTATGGGAATTGGGTGTATCGCATGAAGTCTATTTCTTGCCGAGGTGGGAGCAAGGGATAGGGTAAACCACTTTTACCCATTCTAGGCAACACGCATCTGAGGCAGACTGCATACTCACTCTCACCCACTCTCTCTCTCTCCCTCTCTCCCTCTCTCTCCCTCTCTCTCCCTCTCTGCGACTTGCTTGTTTTTCAGCCTCTTCTTCTTGGCGGTTACCATTGCTCCTCCTTGGGCCCGAAAGTATGATCCGCGGAACGGGGGCCATGTGATTAAAATCAACAAAACCCGTGAAGCTGGAAAGGATCCTACTAGCACTACCACTGCTCCGTCGCCTCCTTATTACCGTGTCTGCACATGATGCCGCTGTTCATTCTGCAATGCTGACCCCGAGTGAATGAGTAATTACACCTTGACTACTGGCAACTGACCAGCCACCCACACCTCCTCTCCCCTCCTGTCCGCCCCCGCTGACTGCACACTCACATTCACGTTCACACTCACGCATACACATACACGCACACACGCACGTGAGCATTCCGTGAGAGAGGGAGACCTGTACGTCTACTCAGAGTGTCTGCATGAGTCCCGCAGGGTCTGCCGGGTGTTGTGGTGCGAACGCATGAGCGTGACCCAAAAGAACGCGTCGTACCTGTAATGATGTGTGTCGCGTGGGACAGGCCACGGAGAAGCCGCAACCTTTCTCTGGCTTTATGAGGTTCGAATGCGCGTGGTGACTCACGTTTGCCTCCGCGTGGGAAACGCCTCAAAGAAGCTGTAGCCTCGGTTCCCATCAGGAGCGGGAACGCCACCACCACCACCTGGCCTTGCCCAGTGCGCCCACTGATTATACCAAACATCTTTGCTACAGGCGATCGCATGAGATATGACCTCAACCGTTTCACAACCAACCAAGATCTATGAGGGCCTGCACTGCCTGTCCTCCGCCACCATCCTCGCCTCCTCTCCTTCCCTTCCCTTCCTATCTATATTCCTTTCTTTTTTTCTTGCCTCTTGCTGTGAGAGCGGTGTGCCCAGGGGCGAACGTGCACTTTGCTGTGCGGCAGCCGTGTGATTACAAACAGGACATCTATGAGTCAAATTGCTCCGTACAATCGATGTGGACCCTTGTCCCCCGTGTCTGACTGCTGCCGCCGTGCTAGTGCTCCGTCGCCTCCTTATTACCGTGTCTGCACATGATGCCGCTGTTCATTCTGCAATGCTGACCCCGAGTGAATGAGTAATTACACCTTGACTACTGGCAACTGACCAGCCACCCACACCTCCTCTCCCCTCCTGTCCGCCCCCGCTGACTGCACACTCACATTCACGTTCACACTCACGCATACACATACACGCACACACGCACGTGAGCATTCCGTGAGAGAGGGAGACCTGCACGTCTACTCAGAGTGTCTGCATGAGTCCCGCAGGGTCTGCCGGGTGTTGTGGTACGTAGAGAAAAATATAATAGTATTTGTATTGCTAATGCTTGTTTTACGATGTGGTATCTGTTGCTTGTGCTTGTCTTATGTTCTTTGCATGTACTGTTGTCTGTTCTTCCCTTTTTTTTTCTTGCTTTAGATGCGGTCTGTTGTTAGTGATTGTGAGTCTCGTGTTGTCGAGCTTCATACTAATGAGGGTGTTATTTGTGTGGAGTTGTATGATCTTGAATCACCTTTACTTACCGAATCTTTTTGCCGTCTTGCAGAGAGCGGCCAGCTGAACGGTGCCATTTTTACAAGGATGGTTCCAGGATTTCTGTTGGAATGTGTCGTTAACGAGAAGAGAGTGTATGGCGAGTGTATGGAAACGGTGCAGGAAAACAACCTGCATCACACTGGTGCTGGTATTGTTAGCTGCCCGCGGACGGTGGAGGGTGGTGTTGCTGGGACGAGGTTCTTCGTGACACTTGCTCCACAGCCACAGTTGGACAAGACGTGCACAGTCTTTGGTCGGGTTTATAGTGGAATGCGCATTATTGAGAAAATAAGCCGTTTTCATGTGTCAAACGACACGTTTCGCTTGTACTCACCCGTGGAAGTGTTGCGGTGTGTGGTGCGCGTGTTGCCGAAGGAGCCACGGCCATCGCGTGTAGAGGTGGAGGCTGCACCTAGTGTGTCGCGCCTACAGAAGTGCCGAAAGGCGAGCAATAGCGTGCTGGACAAACTGGATTGTTGATGATAGTCATGGTGGTAGTGTGTAAGAAGATCCCGGGCTATTTGTTTTCGATGTTGTTGTTGTTTGTAAGTGTGGGGGACGTCGTGATGTGTGCATTGGCATATCCACTTCACTTTTTGCATTCACACTCTTGTCATCGTTGTTAATGCTTTCTTTATTGATAGTGTGTTTGTGCTTCTTTTTTTTTCCCCCGAATTTTGCTTCCTTCACTCACAGTCTCCTTACGAGTAGTAGTGGTGCCACTCACTCTAGGCTTACGCTTGTCAACTTTGGTCTCACTTTTTTTGGGCTGTTATTAGTATTGAAGGGTGGTTACTCGCTGGTCACTTTGTTCTTCCATTGTTTAAGACAATGTCAGAGAAGATCCCTTGTTCGCCCGAAGCGTTTCTCTTCGGTATGCTCGGTGCGGCTGGCTCTTTGGCATTTGCCAATATTGGTGCGGCGTTTGGAACGGCGAAGGCTGGTGTTGCGGTGGCGCATCTTGGCATTGTGCAACCGGGGCGTGTCATGCGGGGCATTGTGCCTGTGGTGATGGCGGGTATTTTGGGCATTTATGGCCTCATTGTCTCCGTCATCATTAGTAACAACATGAAGACAACGGGCTACATGCTGTTCTCTGGTTATATGCACCTAGGCGCGGGCTTGGCAGCAGGCATTGCTTCTCTTGCCGCCGGGTATGCCATTGGCATTGTTGGTGATATTTGCTGCTACGCGTATGCCAAGACAGACAAGATATTTGTGCCCATGATTCTTATGCTCATCTTTGCCGAGGCCCTTGGCTTGTACGGCCTTATTATCGCACTGCTGATGAACAATCGTGCCACGTCAGTCGCCACGACATGTGTGTAAATATAATAAAACAACATTATTACTCCTATTGGAATGTGGGGAATTCTTGTGACGTCGTGAGGGTTGTGAATTAGTCAATGAGAATGAAAGGGAACAAGTGAGAGAGAGAGAGAGAGAGCGAAAGAGGGGCAGTAGGTAATTACACAAGAGAATTAAACCCCCGCCAATTAGAATTTTTTTTTCACTTTGACTCTCTCTCTCTCTCTCTCCGAGCCTGCTTTTGTGCTGTCGGGATTTAAGCTTCCGTTTTGTTTTTGTTGCTTTGCTATTTTCGTTTCGTTGAAGCCCTCTTATTTTTTTCCGTGTTCTCCTTTTCATATTCCCTCTCTTTTCACTCGTAGGGCTTCGCATTGGCGAGAAGGAAGAAGAGAAATAGAGCGAAGAAAGTGAAGGCATAAAAAGAAAAACGTTCTAGAGGAGGCGATTTCTTTTTTTTTTTTGTAAGGTAGATCATCACTTGCTTTTAGATACATCTGTATATATACAGAGACAAGCGCTTATATATCTTATGTTTTGTGCACTTACAAAAACAAGGATGATGCCCGCGGCAGATGCTCCGCTTTCTGGCACTCCTGACACGCCAAATCCTGTTGATATGGAGTCATCCCGGTGGTTTCGTTGGCGACCAACGGATGCATTCCGGCTTGAGCGGAGTGAGACCCGTATGTTGGAGAGTCTCAATTACCATCAGAAGTTTGTGGTGGGACTCAACACGATATCAAATGTGGAGATAAAGAAAGGCACCTCTTGTGTAAGGGAGAGGGATATACTGATTCTGATTCATGGCTTCGCTGGGGGCTTGGCCTGCTGGGCACAAAATTGGGAGTTCTTCTCAGAGCGCTACGAGTTGTACGCCGTTGATTTGCCGGGTTTTGGGAGAAGTGAGCGGCCGAGTGTGAAGGTGAACTCTCAGGAGGGCGCGATGCAGTTTCTGTGCGGTTACTTGGATCGCTGGTTCGGCGCGATGGACTTTGGGCGACCCGCCATTCTGCTGGGCCACTCCTTCGGCGGGTTCGTGGCCGCCCACTACGCCATGCGCTACGGGGCCAGTCGCGTGAAGTTGTTGGCGCTTGCGGATCCGTGGGGCGTGAACGCGGCCGACCCGGAGCGCGTAGACCGTGCGCCCGTCCACTACCGCCTTGCACTGAAGCTCTTCTACATGGCAAGTCCACTGGCGATGCTTCGTGCGGTGGGGCCTGCAGGCCCGAAGTTTTTTAGACTTGTGCGGCCGGACTTTGCACACCGCTGGCGGAGATTCTTGGCAAATCCACAAGTGTTTTACGAGTACACGTATCACTGTAATGCGCAGCTCCCTCCACTTGGAGAGATGCTCTTTAAGGCGTGTTGCCACGTCGATGTCGCCGCAAAAACACCCCTCAAGGAAGTGCTACCGGTGGGGTTATCCAAAGAGATCCCGCTGGCAGTGTTGTATGGCAGTGAGACGTGGATCAACGCCGAATGTGGATTCACGATGGTTGACAAAATGTGTGACGACGGATATCAAGCAATGGCTGACACCGTCATGAATGCCGGGCATCAAGTATTCACCGACAACCCCATCGAGTTTAATGAGAAGATGTTCCAAATCATAAGTGAGTTGTTGCTCTTGCAGGCAAAGACAGCCACGGTATCATGATGTGATTATTCATTTGAAAATGTTGAACCTATTTGACACGATTTAAATTTCCGAGAACGAACCGCAACGCGGTGTAGTGAGTGTGTGTGTGGGTGTATCTGTATGTGTCTGCCAACTTCAGTAAATGTACTCTTTCAGTTTTATGCGTGGCCCTCTTTTTCTTTTTTATTCTTCTTTGCATCTTGCACCCCACTTTATATATTTTTTTCTGCAACTATATATATATATATATATATATATAGTTGCGTTTTTTCTGACTTTTGTTTATTGCTTTCTCCTCCTATATTGTTGCTACTTGATTCACTGAGTGCGGTTATTGATTAAGGAGATGATGCTGTGGGAGAAGACCTCATGGTCTTTCTTTTCCTTCGCTGCCGAGATGTTATTTCCTTTCAATGTTTGTGTTTTTTTTTAATTTTTTTTTCTTTGCGGCACACCGTGGGATACTAAATAATAATAATAATAAATAAAATAAATAAAAATCAGCAAATAACGTGAGAGGGAAGAATCTACACAGCAGTCGGCAGGAGCTCTGTGGGTTTTACTAGACTAAAGAAGAAAAAGCAAGGGAATCCGGACTCTCTCTTTGCTCTTCTTGTTTTCTTTTGCACTGCATTCACATATATATATATATATATATATGTGGGGGGAGTTGTACTCAGGCGCGTGTGCCGATGCTGGCGTTACGCCACGAAAAGAAGTTACCGAGATGGAGGACGGTGTGCTGCGGTTGGACGGCAACACCTTTGAGCGCTTCACCCAACGCGTGACAGATGACGACGTGGTGGCGCTGTCGGAGACGTGTGCGCGGCTGCCGCTGGTGGCGGAGATGCACCTGGGCTACAACAAGGTGACATCGCGGGGCGCCGCTGCCCTCGCCAACGCCATGCAGCACGGCTTTCGCAGCCTGCAGTACTTGGACCTGTCGTACAACTCCATCGACGCGGAGGGTGTCAACGCGATTGCGGATGCAGCCACGGCGCAGGAGTCGCTCAGTACACTTTTGCTTTCCGGCAACCCCATTGGGGGGGAATCCGGCCCATCTCTGGAGAAACTGCTGCAGAACAGTGGTGGTGGCAGCAACAAGAGTGTCCTTGTAACACTTGATCTGGAGAGCACGGAGCAAGACATGAAGTCCCTTGTGTACATTGCACGTGGGTTGGCGCGGAACGTGACGCTGACGAGCCTTAATTTGGGGCGCCCGCTTATGAACAACCCGGACGATGTCGCGTACGTGATGCGCCATCTTGCTTTAGCACTGACAGAAAACAAGACACTGAGAAGTTTGGGATTGAGTCACTTCAACATTACAGATGATGATCTTCGCCTGCTTCTCATGACACTCGGCAATTCTGCTGTCGTTTGTCTGTCGCTAAAAGGGAACAAACTGTCTCAGGACGCCGGTGTGATGCTGGCAAAACTCCTGGAAGATCAAAAGGAGTTTCTCTCCCTCGATCTGACCGCCAACAGGCTTCGTGATGTTGGCGCCATGTCACTTGCAGAAGCTGTCGCCTCCCATCATAGCCTTCGTGCACTGCACATTGGTAACAACACCATCGGAGAGCGAGGTATCTCTGCTATTGCGAGGGCGATGGAGACAAACACCTCTATTAAATCGCTACGCCTATGGGGAAATGACTTCTCTGAGAAGTCTGTAGTTGACTTGTACGCTCTCCATGAAAGGGTGGAATCCCTGCAGGAGAAGGACTTTGGTTTTTATCTTGTAGATGGTTGCCCGATGGTGGCACGTGAGTGACACCAGACTTTGATGTAACAAGTAAAGTACATGCAGATAGTTAGTTATCTTCCTACTGGTCACAGTGGCCAACTTGATGAACTATTTCTTATTATTGAGGGGAGGTTTTTTTCCTTCTTATAATTGGCTTCATTGCTCTACTTCTTGTACCTGTTTTTTTTTTTTCTTCTCGCTCTCTCATATATATGTTGGCTAGTATTCCGTCCTCTCCATCTGTGATGTTTGTTCCGGACCAGAACCAGCTCTACGCGCTGTACATGTTCCGCTGCGGGGAGCTGCGTGTGGGAAAGCCGAACAAGGAGATGCTCGTGCTACTTGCGGAAGATGATCGGGCGTGGATGTCGAGGCTGAACAAAGAGGCAGGTGAGCGCGGCGTGCCTGTTGACGACCTGCAGATGATCGAGGCCGACACGGCGGAGCTGCAGCAGAGGCGGGAGGCGATGGTTCCACTTGCAATGCGTCGCGTGCTGCGGCTCACGCCGGTCGCGGGTGATGTGCACGCGCGGGTGCATGTGGGGGCGCGGGGCGCACTGGCCATCGTGGAGGTGGCGCGGGAGTTGCCGTTTCTTGAGGTTCTTGACCTCTCGAACCTCACGTCCCTCTTCCTCGCCGACCCGTACCAGTCCGACGGCGTAACGGGGAATGATGTCATTGAGGCAATCTGCCGCATGGCTGTCAGTCACCCGTCCCTCCGCGTTATTGACGTGACGGGGCAGTCCATCGGCACCATCGCCGCCCATCAATTCCTTGAGCTCCTTCGGCGCAATCGGCGCATTCAAGAGGTGCAGTTTGACCGAGAGGCAGTAGATCACCGCCTGATAGAATACATTGACAAGGAAATGCAGAATAATGCCTCAATCCCGCGTGCCCCACCCATCCTACCGCGGACTCCATCCCATGCGATGAAACGGCTCCCCGTTTACGACAGGAAAACAGTGCTGGAACAGCAACTCCTTCGGCGGCTTATGGAAACAGAGCCTGGCTTAGGAGACATCATGTCGCCAGACGAGATTAGCGAGGCGGTGTTGTATGCCCGTACCATGTCGACAACGGAGGTTGTCACGCGTTCTAGTGGTTTGCGTGGAGATGGAGAACATCTTTTTGTTATTAAATCAGGTACTTTGCGTACCAAAGCTAACCCGGGCGGTTTTGACCTGAAACGTGGTGATTATTTTGGTGAGACGTACACAGAAGTGCTATTTGCTCAGGATCTACTGGAAGAAACAGTGCGGGGAGTTGTCTTTTGTATTCCACTTGAACATTGTCGTCCCTTGTGTGAAGCATGGACGAGACGCATTGAAGCACATTACCCTTTCCTTCGCTACAATGCGTTACTGCAAGCATTAGATGTCTGGTCGCGGCTTAGAATGTGCTGCTGTGCCACCCCGCGTACTTTTGCAAAGGGAGAAGTGCTGATCTCTCCAGGTGATACTTTCAAAGGCATATTTATTGTCACCGCTGGTGCTTTTGGGATTCCTGGCCCAACTCCGAGGGCTCCAAGAGTGCGTGAATTCTCTGCAGGTGATGTCTTTGGTGAAGAGGCGCTTTTGGGGCGGCGTCAGTGCAGCTCAGTGACTATCGTCGCAGAGGAATCTGAGGAGACGAACCGTTGTTTGGTTGTTGAGGGGTGTGCCGCACGCGTGTTGCGAAGCCATCTCTTACCCGTGTTGATGGCACTTGCATCTGAATACTCACAGCATGAGGATCTACAGCCAATCCAGAAGTAAATGTCTCACAACAGCTATATATTTTGTATGTTTGAATTTGCTTTTCTTTTTTGGTGGAAACGAAAGAAGAAAAAAATGGTGTTCATGTACAGTGTGATGAGGTTACTTGGGAGAGCATGAAGTAGTAATATATGCTCTCTGAGGTTGTGTGTGTATGCATGTTGGTGTTGCTGTTGTGTATGGATTAAAGGAGGAAAAAAAAAAGAATTATTTGATTTTATTTCTTTTGTTTTAATATCCTTCTGTTGCTACTCTTCCTCTTCTTGTTTCTCTTGTCGCATATATATATATATATATATATATATATATGGGTGTTTTTGACAGAGAAAGGTAAAAAGCATCACAGCGTTTTCCGCAGTGCCACTTTGTGTGTTTGTCTTCCTTGAAGAGAGAGAGAGAGAGAGAGTGTGTGTGTGTGTGTGGTTAAAAGGTTGAGGAAGTTGGGGAAGAGCAATAATGGGCTCAAGTTCCCCGAAGACTGTAGTGGATGAGCCCCAATTTGACCACACGGTTGTTGATCAACTCTGCAAAGAGGCATACGTTGCAGGGATAGGTGATACCTCGGTGCAGTACCAGACGATTCTGGAGTCCCAGTGGCGAGTGGACACAGTGGTGGGATTGGGTGGTTGTGCCATGACGTTTCTCTTGTCTTACGTGTACTTTACTTCACGCATGGCGGACCTTGATGCCCAGGCGCTGCAAGCAGTTGAGACTGAGCGGTTGCATGTGATGCAGATGCAGCAGGAGAGCGGCCAGCTGAAGGCGCAACTGGAAAAACTGTCGAAAGACAATACAGACTTGCAGAGAGTCGTTGACCGTTCCGCGAAGCTAATCCGGCGGATGTCACGGCGTCACAGAAGATTATTTAATAGTTTCACGAGGGTGCGAAATCAGAGCACATCGTTGCTGAGTGAGGTCGGTGTCTTGAACAAGTCCCTCGGGAAGATGAATCAACGTTTGATACTTCTGCAGTGTGGAGGCGGTCTGGCACTTGGCTATATCACCGCTGTGAGCATTGCTGCATTCATGACGAGCAGCAGCGGAATTGATCGGAGTGTCAGTCGTAGTCAGAATGCTAGTGGGAATAATAATATAGATACTGGCGGCCGTGTGGAAACTGTTAACAGTGAATGACATCTGAATCCACAAATTATACGTGATGTGAGCAATACCCCCGACTCTCACTCCCACTATTTTTCGTTATTGCTGTTGTTATTTCATTTGTACTTTTCTTTAAAAAGGTCTGGGTAGGTGCATATTTATTTATTTTATCGTCTGCATTTATTTGCTTGCCATGATGGACTTTTTTGTTTGTTTATTTGTTTGTTTCTCACTCTCTACCCATCTTTGACAGTCTCCCTTCCTCCTTGTATTGTTTATGGATTCCTTTGCGTCCGTGGTATCTACCCTAATTGAATTCTTCTATATTTGTTCCTCCAACCTCCTACCCCTTTCCTTTGTTTTTTCTTTCTTGTGTTATAACAACTCCGAGGGCTGTGGTCATGGCATATGCTGAGGTGGTGCTCCTGCGTGACTCCTGCAGCGCTGTCGCGGTGTTTGCCGAGGTGCACAGGAACCGCAGGAACACGGCGGTGCGGAGCCACCTGGCCGACTGCGTCCTGCGGGACCTCGTCGCGGAGGCGTCGCTGCCGGTGGGAAACGACGCGGGCGAGCTCTCGTCGCTGCAGCTGCTCTACGTCGGGGAGGCGTCGACCGGGGCCGCGTGCTACATCGCCCTCCCCCCCGCCGGCCGCTACTTTCTCGACTTCACCCGCGCCTGGGCCCGCCACGCGCAGTACGGCCAGGCGCGGCAGTACATGCTCTCTTGCAGGATGGCGATGCTGCAGACGGTCGGCGGCGGCTGGGCATCGCTGCGGCGCGCGGACAGGGCGCTGCGCTGCGCCATCATGTTGTACGAGACGGCCGCACTCCTTGACGACACCGCAACGCTGCGTAAGTGCCGTGTGTTTGTCGGATGGGCGCATCTTTGGAACGGCGATGTGGGGCAGGCTGTGGATATATTTGAGCAGCAGCGGCAGGTGGCGCAGGCGGAGGGAGACATCATCCAGGAGCGTCGCTGTATCTCCGCCATCTACCATGCGCGGCATAATCCTTCGGTCATTGTTGCAGATGGCGGGAGAGGTGCTGGAGGGTTTCTTCTTTCCGAAAGTTGGGTGGAGCTCTTTGCATAATCTTTAAGGCGGAAAGAAAAATGCATTCGTATATATACCTTCTACGTGTCGAAATGTTAATGCAGTAGAAAGAACGAGTCACTCTCTCTCTCTCTCTCTCTCTATCTATTTTCTTTGTTGTCTATCTTTCTCTCTGCACATGTGTGCGTGCGTGTGTATGACTACTCAAGAGAGAGAGAGAGAGATAAGAAGGAATATCACACATAATGAATCTGGGAAGGGGTGGGGGAGGGCTGTTGGGTGTATTGTTTCTTCTGCTGTGTCTTCCTGCTACTCAAATTCTGTTCTTTAATTATCACTTTTACTTATCCTGTTGTATCCGTGTGTAACCAATGTACACTGTACATATATGTGTATATGAAGAGGAGGAGAAAGAAAGGGAAAGAGAAGAAAACATGGCCACCTGCAGTGTGACACCTGAGCAGGAGCTGCAGATCATTCAGACCATCCTGACACTCAGATCCCTTGGCGACACCACGTCTAGTGAGCGACTGCGGCGTAAGGTCCGCCACTGTCTGCAGGAATCAGCAGACGACGATGCAGCGATTTCGGCGGCCAACCAGCTGCTGCGCCGGTACACGAAAATAGTGAAGAAGCTCGACGGCTCATACGAGGCGGAGCGGGAACTGAAGCGGCGACGCAACGAGATTGAGGGGCGGCGGGCGTCACGTTTCGTCGATGATGAGGCGGAGAGCGATGACGAGGAGGAAGATGAGGGCAGCAATGATGAGGACGACGAGGAAGACACAAAGTCGGGAGGGATGAGAGGAGAGTGATGCTGGCAACACATGCAGACATGGAGTGAGAATTGGGCCAAGCAGAAAAAAAAAAAGGTCTGAAGAGAGCGTAATGATGGCCTGTGTGTATGTGGGTGTATTGTTTGTGTTTTGCCTGCATATTCCTTTGCTATTTTTGCTACTCATTTTATTTGTGTCTCACTTCCATCTCTGTTGCCCTGTGACTGTGAATTCTCTTTTTCTCCCTCGCGCTTCCCGTTCCAATTCGTGTAGTCAGTGTCTCATTTTTGCACCATCAAAACTACAAAGAACCTCCAGTCCACATGTCTGCTGCCGGTGCTGGGCGCGTTGTTGCTAATCTTCAACGACTTGGTATTACTCTTTCAAGCCCCGCAGTGCCTGCAACAAGTTATGTGCCGTACGTCCTGAGCGGAACACAGTTGTACATCTCCGGTCAGCTGCCAAAGAATAATGAGAGTGCATACATGACCGGCCAATTGGGGGCAGGGTTGACGGTGGCAGAAGGGCAAGCGGCAGCTCGAGCTTGCGCACTTCAAGTTGTGAGTCAGATACAGGCAGCGGTAGCCGACTTGGACCGCGTAAAAAGGGTCGTGAAACTTGGCGTCTATGTGAATTCCGCGTCAACGTTCACAGAACAGCCATTTGTGGCCGATGGAGCCTCGGACCTTATCATAGCTGTCTTTGGGGAGGACGTTGGCCGACATGCACGCACTGCAGTGGGAGTAGCGCAACTGCCATTTGGAGTCGCTGTCGAGGTGGACGCGGTAGTGGAAGTGATAAAGTAAATGATTACTTTATTTAATTTATTTTTGATCATTTTGACTGCTTGTTTGGGATACTTGAGGGAAGGGGAAGGGAGGGTATGGTATCACGACCGAGATACACAGATGCACATATACTTGTCAAGAAGAAGAGTGAGGGAGAGAGGGAATATGATATAAATGACTATGCATTGGACGTGTGTCTGGATGCGTCATGTGTGGTGATGTAGTGTAGAGCTGATAGAACTGTATATTGTAAATCATGGCTCTTGCTTTCCTGTGCGTTCATCTCGTGAAGAAGAGCTAGTGTCTAGAAACTCTCTCACGAGGAAAAAATATACAAAGGTTGGGCCCAGGTAGTATGTTGTATGAAGATAAACGGGCCACGGATAAAGGTGCGGTGATGAATCCAAGTGATTTCTCCTCCACGTCATCGCCCTCGTCGTCCTCTACCGCGTTTTCTTCGGCAGGGAATGGTGAGCCCTCTGCGAGTGGCAGCACACTGTGGGCGAGAAAACATGAATATGACAAGGTCTACAGTAACATGAGGCGCCGCGTGGAGAAAATGTGGGGCCCGGAGGAGCCGTGCACCCCCACGGCGGAGAGCACCTCCACGTGGCTGCAGTCGCTCTACTACACGTGGGTCATGGACTACGTCCGCCTCGCGGTGCGGGAGCAGCTCCGCGTGGAGGACCTCCCGTCGCTGAGCCGTGCGCACCGCGCCCACCACTGCGGACTGCAGCTCTCGGCGGTGACACAGTCGAGTCTGCAGCGGCGCCACGGGTGGGGCGTCCTCGTCGGCATGAATGTGAGGAGCCGCGACGACCCCGCCAGCCGCGGAACGCTGCGGTGGGTCGGCGTGCCGCAGTCCGGCGTGTACCACAACATCATGGCAGCCGTTACGTGGTCAGTGGCGCCGGCACAGCGTGTGGCGGAGCGCAGTGGTGACTACTCGCCGTTCTTCCACGGCGTCGCGCACGGGGAAACCCTCTTCCCGCCGGAGTCGACCGACAACTCCACGTTGGAGGAGCCGCAGAGTCTCGAGGTTATCACAAGGGATGATAAGGAGGCAGCAGTTGTGGCGTCTATACAGGAACCAAAGCGACTCTCGCTGACACGTGATCTCTTCAAGGCATTGCCGGGTGCAGTTCTGTGGCAAATACCTGGTAAAGTAATTGGTGACATATGTACACTGACTCTTCCTATGCTCTTAAGGAAATACGTTGTATTTCTTACAGGTGAATCCCCGAGCTGGGGATCCGGGCTTCTTCTTGTTCTCGCGCTGTTTCTCATACAAGCTACACAAAGTGTTGCACTCCACAGATTTTACTACGTAAGCATTAATGGTGGTCTCTGCTACCGCAGTGCCTTGACTGCAGTTATATTTGAGAAGTGCTTTGTCATCTCTTCCAAGTCCCTTTCTATTCCAGAAATGAGTACAGGGCGAATTATTAATATGGTGAGCACAGATGTTGAAAAGGCCAATGATTTCTTGCAATTCTGTATGTACCTATGGAGCTCCCCATCACTGTTTACATTCTCCACTGTTCTCTTGGTTTACCTCGTTGGCTGGAGTGCACTGGTCGCTGTTCTCGCTCTCGGTGTGACACTTCTACTCAATGTGCTTGTGATGCGGCGTATGATGAGATTGCGTGCACATCTGGCGAAAGCAACAGATGCTCGTGTCAAGGCAACCAATGAGTTCTTCTCCGGTATCCGTATCGCTAAATTCATGACATGGGAACCCCGGTTCATTGCTAATATTGAGGAAAAACGTGATATTGAACTGCACTATATAAGGCTGACACAGTACTGCCGTATCCTAAACTCATTCCTCAACAACGCCACTCCACCTGTCATGATTGCCATCGTGCTGCTCATCTACAACGCTCTTGGGAATGAGCTCACGCCAGAAGTTGTCTTCCCCACCATCTCACTCCTCGCCACCATCCGCATGCCGTTCAACATGATTCCAATGGCATTTAACATGGGGGCACAGTACATTATCTCCATGAAACGCATCGCCTCATTTCTGGAATGTGAGAACTCATCACGAGGAGTCTCGGACAGACATTCTCACCCCCCTGCTGCGTACGGAACCGGCAGAGAGTCATGGTGTGAGTCTGCCGCCTTCTTTGAGAATACCGACATCACCGCGCTTGTGCCTGCCAAACTCCCGAGAGCTCCTCGAGTAGTTCTCTCCTTGACTGCTCGACTCATGCGATGCTTCTGCTGCTGTGATAATTGCCGCCCTCCAAAGAAATGGTCATCGCCGACAGAAGTGAAAGCACAAGAGAATGAGCCTGAGCCATCACCTTCCGCGTCTTCAGATGCGACGGTGCCCAGTAACACAAAGAACCTGAAGAAGAACCAGAGGAATGGGTCAACAGATAATCGCTTTGAATTGATTCCAAAAACGATTCTGAAGGATGTTTCTATCAATATACCGAAAGGAAAATTCACTGTCATCATTGGCCCAACGGGAAGCGGGAAGTCTACTCTCTTGATGACATTGCTGGGTGAGTACGAGGTGACAAAGGGCCGTGTGTGGGCCACGCGAAGCATCGCCTATGTGCCGCAGCAGCCATGGATCATGAACGCGACGCTGCGTGAAAATATACTCCTCTTCTCCCCGGAGGACCCGAAGCGGCTGAAGGAGGCGGTGCGTGTGTGCCAGCTGGAGGCGGACTTGGGGATGCTGGCCGGGGGAATGCAGACGGAGATTGGGGAGAAAGGCATCAACCTGAGCGGTGGCCAGAAGGCACGCGTCAGTCTCGCCCGTGCCGTGTACTCCAACCGCGAGTTGTACCTCCTCGACGACCCGCTCTCCGCGCTGGACGCCCACGTCGGTGAACGGATTGTGACCGATGTTCTGATGGGTCAGCTGGCCAACAAGACCCGTGTCTTGGCAACACACCAACTACGTGTCCTCTCATATGCAGATTATGTTGTGGTAATGGGTGATGGCACAGTACGGTTTGCTGGTGGTCGTGTGGAGTTCTTAAATTCTCCAGTATACAAGGAGATTCTCATTAACGATGCTGCAGAGCAACAACAACAGCAGCAGCAACAACGACAAAATAAGGAACATCAAGAGGAAAATGATAATTCGGACGGTACAGGAGAAGGAGACGAAAAAGCACCTAATGGGGCAGATGGTTCTCAGGACAACAAGGGCACAATGATGACGGTGGAGGAGAAAGCGGCAGGTGCTGTTTTGTGGTCAACATACGGGGCATATTTCCGTGCGTGTGGTGGGGTCTCTGTGGTGATGCTTGTTTTATTCGTTTTCTTCTTTACCGAGATGCTCACGTTGTCGTCCAATGTGTGGCTGTCGATGTGGTCCACAAAACGTTATGGTTTTGCCACGCCAACATATCTTCATGTGTACATCGCGCTTGTCTCTGTGGGAACTATTGCGGTGCCGTTACGTTTTAGCACTGCCTACAGTGCCATGAGACAAGGCGCACGCAATATGCATCGTCTCATTCTTCGCTCTGTATCTCTTGGTACAGTGCAATTTTTTGACACCACCCCGTTAGGACGTATTGTGAACCGCTTTTCTCGCGACATTGACCGAATTGATGATGAACTGCAGATGACATTTATTATGTTCCTTCAAGTGTTATTTGCTATATTTTCCTCCCTTTTTGTGACTATTGAATCGCAACCCTACGTCATTATTGCCATAATTCCCACGGCATTTTTCTACTACAAGCTAATTATCTTTTACAACATAAGTAACAGAGAAATTCGCCGCGTTGGTAGTCTTGTAAAAGCCCCATTGATATCACTGTTGGGTGAGGTGCTCGTTGGTTCTTCTACCATCAGCGCATATAGATGTGAGGAATCTGTTATGAAAGAGTCCCAGCGACGTATAGACCGTGTATACGCATCATCTTTCATTGAGAACGCAACGAATCGTTGGTTGGGAGTAAGAGTTGATTTTTTGGGTAATGTAGTCGTTGTCTTCATAGCACTTCTTGGTGTGATTGGGAAAATGTTGAACTTCAGTACACATGACATTGGCCTTATCTCGCTCAGTCTCACCATGGCGTTGTCAACGACATCCCAGCTCAACTGGCTTGTTCGAATGATTGGGACTCTGGAAGCTGATATGAACAGCGTGGAGCGCATCCTATACTACACGACCAACATTGACCGCGAAGACATTCCAGAGATTAGTGCGTTGGTGGATGAACTGCGTGCGAAGAATGAGCGGATGTGTGATGCGACGGCGACTGTGGTTGTGGAGGATGGGAGTGGCGATAAGGGGTCGCATCGCCTGGACATGACAACAACAACAACAACAACGGCAGGGTGGCTGGAGTTCCGCGATGTGGAGATGCGGTACCGTGCGGGTCTGCCGCTTGTGCTCAACAAGGTGAGCTTTCGCATTGAGCCCCGCGAGAAGGTGGGCATCGTTGGGCGCACTGGCAGCGGCAAGTCGACGCTGCTGCTGACGTTCATGCGGATGGTGGACATATGCGGCGGCGACATCGTCGTGTCGGGGCGGCCGATCCGCTCGTACGGGCTGCGGGAGCTGCGGCAGCTCTTCTCGATGATCCCGCAGGACCCGGTGCTCTTCGACGGGACGGTGCGGTCGAACCTCGACCCGTTCCTCGAGGCGACGCCGGCGGAGGTGTGGCGGGCGCTGGAGCTGGTGGGGATGCGGGGGCGCGTGGAGGCGGAGGGCGGCGGCATCGACGGCCGCGTGCGGGAGGGCGGAGCGAACTACAGCGTCGGCCAGCGGCAGCTCCTGTGCCTCGCGCGGGCGCTGCTGCGGCGGAACAGCGGCTTCATCCTCATGGACGAGGCCACCGCCAACATCGACCACGCCCTTGACCGGCAGATACAGCAGACAATCATGACGGCCTTCACCGCCCACACCGTCATCACCATCGCACACCGCCTGCACACGGTGGCGACGTACGACAAGATCATCGTCATGGACCACGGCGTCGTTGCGGAGTCGGGCAGCCCGCGCGAACTCATCTCGGACCCGTCGTCAAAGTTTATGGAGCTTGTGTCTGCGCTAGGAGAGCAGGAGGCTGCCGATTTTATGTCCGCCGTTGGGGTGTAAGTAGGTTCGTAAAAAATAGTTTTGTGCGTACGTGTAAGGGGGCAATCGAAATAGAAGCCAAAAAAAAAGATGGAGAGAGGAAGAGAAAGTGGAATATAGTAGTATTTGCGTTTTTTTGTCTTTTTTCACCCCGAGGTGATTATTATCGTCCATATATTTTTTGGCTTTTCTGTGCGTGCGTGGCTGTGTGGTTATGAATATGTAGGAATGGGTTGTAATGGTGTCTCCATGTTTTCCCAAAAGTCTCTTCTGTATCTTTCTCTGTATTACTGTAGGCAGGGGTGGTGGCAATGTGGCGATCAGGCGTGTTTTCTTTGGGGTTGCTGAACGTGTCGCGCCGTTGCTTTGGCAATGCACCAAACCGTGTGCGGCCTGTGGAGACGCCAAGAATATATGCTCTTCGACAGACGGAGCGTGAGGTGAGTGTTGTCGTGGCGCTGGCGGTAATGTTTGTAGTACCTGTCTGGTTTATTGCGCTCTCAGGCTTTCAGGGGGAGCAGAAGCGTGAAGGTGTGAAACAATGGGCAAAAGAGCACCAGCAGCATAGTGGCGAGTAAAAGAAATTATTGTCCCACATTCCCCAACAAACAAAAGAAAAAAAAAGGAGACATGTGCAAAAATATTTTTCTTGCACAAGCATTCATAGAGATAAAAGAGGACGAAGAGAGAGGGAGAAACACAAGAGAAGAAAAGAAGAAACGCAATGGCATATTGTTCCTAATGTATTATTTGCGCATTGTTTGTTTTACTCCCTATCTCTCCCTCAGCCCCTCCCCTCCTCTCTCTCTCTTTGCGTGTGTAAGCCCCTGGTACCTGGGTATAAACAAGCGTCAAAAATCACATGAAGCGGCGGTGTGGTTCTGCCGCTGTAGCAAAATTATTACTACCATTATCGCCAGGAATTGGTGTAGCCACAGTGGCAGGTGCAGGAATAGTAGCGGCCTCTATTAGCAACGGGGGAACGAGCCGTTCTTTTGCGCGGGGTCGGCCATACACGCCAGTTGGCACCGTTCAGGACTTCACCGCCTCGCCGCATCATGTGAGCCTCGCCGAGATGCAGCGCGAGCTTGACGACATGAACGGCCGCCCGCGGACGCACCTCTACGAGGGGCCCACGATCACCACACCGCAAGGCCCGCGTCCACTCTTCAGGCCTGACATGAGCGGTTGCCCCGCACACGGCGGAATGACAGATGACGTCCGCGCCGCACGGCAAGATCTCATGATGTTCCAGAGTGACAGTTACGGGGAGTCGATTCGCGGTGTTGTTTCCCCGCCGCCACCGCCTGACGCAGATGCACCCCGGGAATACATACAGCCGCAGGTGGAGCTTGGCAATTCGTGGTGGATTGCTGTGACAAGTATCGTTTTGCTTTTTGTTCTGATGGCAAAGTTTGGTCAGTAGCGTAAGAGAATGTTCTCTGCATAAGTAAGAAGTGCCTCTGTGGGGAAAAAAAAGGAGGGGAAGGAGATAATTCGAAGGGAAACGCCGCAATTTTTTCTTTTTGCTTGTTTATTGTGCTCTTTCGTATATACTCATGTACCCACACAAATGCCTTCTTTTTTTTTTTCGGCTGTTTGTTGTTTTCTCCTGTTATGGTAATGATAGTAGACGCATTCACGAGTCCCCGTTGTGACTTAACTTTCTCTTTGTTCGTTTCTTTCTCCCGTATATATATACAGTGGAGCGTAGTGTCGTGTGGGAAGGACAGAACAACAAATAGTTTCTGGCATGCGGCGTGTATTTGTGCCCGCGGCGGCGATGTTGACTCTGTGGTGCAGGGGACAGGTTTCAGTTGCCGCGTACGCCACTGCCACAGACGTGAATCTCCAGCGCAAACTTACAATGAGCAAGCGACGTCTCAGACAGAAACCAACGCCGAAGCCCGGTCCCTCAATCCCTATCTGCATCCTGCTGATACTCATCACAATATACATGACATACATCACACGGAAATCCTCCAGCGACGACACGATGTTCCGCTGACCTTCCTAGCAAAGACAGTATGACATGAAGCTTCTCGATGATCACATGGAGCTCTGTGGTTGGGTGAAGTGCTGGTGAGGAGGAGGGGGTGAAGGAATATGAGGAAAAGGAGAAGTGATATGTTGATTTGGTTTGCCTAGTAAATGTTCACTGTGGCATTGGGCCCATGTCCACGCTTATATATTGACGCCGAGACCATCATCATGGCCATTTTTCCTTCCTTCCTGGGTCTGTCTCTTTTTCTTGTTTTTCTTCGTGTTGTTTACGTGTGTGTGTGTGTGCGTGTGCTTGGGAGGGTGCAGATTTCTATATCCTTTTTTGTATGTTTGTTTTCGTGCATTTGCTGAACTCGCGTAGAAGCCTGTATTTACATGTGGCGATGCGGAGCGGGGGTTGTGTCTAGAGGGCATATTCATCTTCGGAGATGTGCATCCCAACGTCTTGATCCTACGGCAACGGTAAAGAAAACACCACCGCCCGCAGCAGCAGCATCAGCAATAGAAGAAGAATCAGATGTAGAGACTAGAAGCGTAATGCTGCGCAGCAGATTGAAGGAAATGTGGCATAAAGCCCGGCGGGTGCTTACCACCTCCGCAAGAACTCACTGGAATCAAACTGACATCATTGACTCAAAGCAATATGCCCGTGCGCACCGTCGCCGGGTTCAACGTATGAACGATCTGTTTCACAGCGCTGGAAAACGAGGACAAATTTTTTCATATGAGGCAGTGATGCTCCAGTTCCAAGGTGTGGAGTGGTCCTACATGATCATACCGGCAGCACTGGCGCTGCTGGTTGTTATACTGATTGCTGTGGTCGATGGTAGGCCCCACAGGGCCAAGCTAGAAGAAGAAATGAAGGCATTTGGGCAACGTGCGGATTATTTGGCTTCCGTGAGAAAAGAGAGTGAGGAACAGGATTGGCCGCTGTGAAGAAGAAAAGGCTCCTGTAAGATGGAGTGTAGCCAACCGACCTTGTTATCAAGCGTGTACTGCTGTGTTTATTGGGCTGTAATATCGTGTGTACTGTTTTGTATCCTTTTCTTGTTGGCGGCATCACTATCACTATCTGTGAGTTGGGAGGGGAGACATTTGAAATTTGATCGTGATAATATGTTGGCTTCGTCTGGATGTTAATCACACTTCCTTTTTCACTGCTCCTCTCTTTTTTTTATCTATTGTAGTGCATTGCGACCGAGCGAACATAGCGAGAAGGGTACAAGGAAGTGGCTGAGCTGGTTGATTGTAGTGGAAACAGAAATACAGAACAAGTGGAAGTAGTAGAAATAAAAAAGTAGAACAAAAATAGAAACAAATTAAAAAAAAAAAGGAGAATGATGCAGAGCAACACCCCCACCGCCCCTGCTGCTCCAGTCTACTCCACACTAGATGAGCCCATCATGAACACTGTCATTCGCGACACTGTTGCCATTGGCCGAAAAATGATGATTGTCCTCCTGCCGCCGCTCGGACAGCAGCAGGAGCTGCGGGAATGGGACCTGTGGGGCCCGCTGCTGCTCTGCCTGCTGCTTGCCATTATTCTCGCCGGGTCGGCGTCGACAAATCAGGGTGGTCTCATATTTTCCGCGGTGTTTGTGCTTGTTTGGGTGGGCGCCGCCGTCGTGACACTCAACGCAAAGTTTCTTGGTAGCAAAGTCTCGTTTTTCCAGACGGTCTGTGTGATGGGCTACTGCCTGGCACCGCTCTGCGTCGGCGCGTTCCTCGGTCTTATTATTCGCGTCTTCTGGGTGATGACGATTATCTCGGTAGTGGTGTGCCTTTGGTCCTGCTGGGCTGCGCTGCGGTTCTTTCGCGGCTCCATCTCCCCCGAGCGCGAGATGCTCGTCGTCTATCCTGTAGGCCTTTTCTACTCCTTCATGACGTGGATGGTACTCGTGGGTGTTTGAGTGTTGACACGGGGAGGGAGAGAGAGTCTCGGAAATAAACTGCGGATCAACCAAACAAGAGCAACAATACAAAAAAATGTTGAAATATCATGCGTTTATTATTTTTTTTCTCGTTGGAGTAATTAGCAAAATATATATTTTTTCCCCTACCGATCCATATCCAAACCCAATTTCTTTTCTATTTCTGTTTCTGAATCTCTCTGTGTGTGTGGAAGAAGTACGTATGGTGTAGATGTATGCATATTTCTCTGTACCTGCGAACTGTGCCACCGGAAACGTGACTCCTCGTCCACATTTTTTTCTCTTGTTTTCTTTCTGCCTAGTGGTTTACTTCATCCCACAGTGACGCACACGTACATACACACAAACATACATACATCTTCCCTTTCACTTTCATTGGCTGTGTGTCTGCCTGTCCTATTGATCCCGGAAAAAAAACAATATAAAAACAAAAACAAACATAAATACAAATTAAAAAAAAAAATGGCTGCCATGCCAAGTTGCAGTGAGCTGGATGTTTCTCGCACCACTAGGGACGCTGCTGATGTTAGCCGGTCGCGGATGGAGCGGATGCGACGGCTGTGGGGGCCAAAGCCGCCATACGTGCCGTCCGCGGAGGACAAAGCGACGCTCTTCCAGCAACTTTACTACGGTTGGATTGGCGACTTCGTCCGGCAGGCTGCGCGGGAGGAACTTACGGAGTCCGCGCTTCTGCCGCCTGCACTTGGGATGCGGTCTTACGAGGTGGGATGGAAATTCTCACTTCAGATGGCAGCTGGCATGCGCCGACGGCACTCATGGGATCCGTTCCTGTGCTCTGAAGTCTGCTACCGTGGGGAGGAATCCACATTGGGCCGCCTGCGCTGGGTTGGATACTTGAGTCAGTCAGATGAGCCACACGCACTATTGGCTGGTGTTGAGTGGGAGATTCCACCCTCGCATCGGCTGGCGAAAAGTGGAGTGGCTCCGCGAATGCATGACGGTGTAGTACACGGGGAACGTCTGTTCGTTCCAGCGCAACCTGGCCGCTCTTCCTGCGAACCAGTGGAGAATATCAAGTTATTATCGGCCAATAATAATAGTAATAGTAATGTCCCTGTCCCCGTAGCAGCAAGTTTCCTTTGTTCACTTATGAAGGCGCACATGTATCATGTTCTGGTGCAGTTTCCCAGTATATTACTTGCAGATGTTTGTTCTGTCACTCTACCCATTTTATTGGAACACTATGTCAAATACCTTCAGGAAGCAGCTGCATCATGGTGGCAAGGCTTATGCCTTGTTCTTGGAATATTTGTCATTAGTGCTCTTCAGAGTTGTGCCAACCATAAGTATGATCACATGAGTATGCGGGCTGCTTGTGTCTTTGAGAGTTCCTCAATGGCTCTTCTATTTGAGAAATGCCTAACTATTGCCGACAAGTCACTCATCCTTCCTGAGATGAGCATTGGGCGCATTATGAACATGGCAGGTACTGATATAGAAAACATTAGTGACTTCAATTGGTACATGGCAGAGTTTTTGAGTGCGCCACTGCTGCTAGTTATCTGTGTGGGACTTCTTTATCGACTTGTCGGTTGGTGTGCGTTCGCTGGCACCTCCGCTCTCTTTTTTACCCTTCCTGTACAAATTCTTCTCTCGCGTTGGCAGTCCTCTATACGAGAGAAGATGGCAGGAATTGTTGACAACCGAGTTCGCATAACGAATGAGCTCTTCTCTGGTATCCGTGTTGTGAAGTTCATGGCATGGGAGCCATTGTTTCTGGTGAAAGTTGAACAGACCAGAGCCAAAGAGCTACAGTGTCTGAAACGAATTCAGTACATTGATGTTGGAATGGCATTGATTGACGAGGCCACACCGACATTAATCATCGCCATCGTTTTTATTTTGTACCAAACCACAGGGAATGAGCTTACGCCAGAGACTGTCTTTCCAGGAATTGCGCTGCTTAATACGCTGCGTATGCCATTCTTCTTGATTCCGGTCATCATCACCTCCTTAGTTCAGTGTCTCATCTCATCACGGCGACTCACGGCCTTTCTTGAGTGCGACGATAAAGTCCCCGAAACTTACTGCATCTCACATCTCTTCACCAAGGGGGCCACAGCTGCGTTCGACGGTGTGACAGTGTCCACGTTCACAGCGCACCCTTTGCCGATGTACGGCACACGCACGCGTAGTGTTCTCGGACGGCTTCGTCGTTTATTTCGCAGGCGAAGAGTTCCAGAAGAGGAATGGGAGGAATTGTCAGCGCGGCCTAGCGAGTCGCAGGCATTTCCACCTTCTGAGCTTGATGACATAAACACTCCCATGAAGAATGAGAAGAAAAAGGAGGAGAAGAACTATTCCGTCCATCATCAGTTGCTGCCGAAGGAATTGCTCAGGGATGTCAATGTGATCATTCCAGACGGGAAATTCACTGTCATCATTGGCCCAACGGGAAGCGGGAAGTCTACTCTCTTGATGACATTGCTGGGTGAGTACGAGGTGACAAAGGGCCGTGTGTGGGCCACGCGAAGCATCGCCTATGTGCCGCAGCAGCCATGGATCATGAACGCGACGCTGCGTGAAAATATACTCCTCTTCTCCCCGGAGGACCCGAAGCGGCTGAAGGAGGCGGTGCGTGTGTGCCAGCTGGAGGCGGACTTGGGGATGCTGGCCGGGGGAATGCAGACGGAGATTGGGGAGAAAGGCATCAACCTGAGCGGTGGCCAGAAGGCACGCGTCAGTCTCGCCCGTGCCGTGTACTCCAACCGCGAGTTGTACCTCCTCGACGACCCGCTCTCCGCGCTGGACGCCCACGTCGGTGAACGGATTGTGACCGATGTTCTGATGGGTCAGCTGGCCAACAAGACCCGTGTCTTGGCAACACATCAACTACGTGTCCTCTCATATGCAGATCACGTCATTGCCTTGCGTCATGGACGAGTTGTATTCTGTGGCAATTACCAGATGTACATAAACTCACCCGTAAGTCGTGTATTGGGTGAAGAAATGGAACACGAGACAGCAGAACACGCCAATGGCGACAACTCTAATAATCAAAATGATGAGAATGGCAATAACGAGCATCACAGCAAGGGGAAAATTAATGACTGTGATGGTGAGAAGCAGATTTGTGTGGAAGAACACCATGATAGTACGGCTCATTCATCCACCGTAAGCGATGGTCAGCTCATGACCGTGGAGGAGAAGGCAGTTGGGAGGATTCCGTGGTCAACGTACATGAAATATCTTAAGGCATGCGGTGGTTTGAGAGTACTAGCCGTAGTCCTCGCTCTCTACCTCGTGCAAGAACTTGCAACTGTCGCCAGTGGTGTCTGCCTATCTGCATGGTCCACATTGAAGTTTAACTTGAAGGCTGAACAGTATCTTTACATCTATATTGGGATTGTTTTTACCTCCATCTTCTTGCTTCCAATAAGAACCTTTGTATGCTACACAGCAATGCGTATTGGTGGTCAAAACCTCTACCGAGGCCTGCTCCACGCTGCAGTGGTTGGAAAAATGACTTTTTTTGACACAACACCCATTGGACGTTTGCTAAATCGATTCACGCGTGATGTTTCGTCCGTTGATGAAACATTACATGGAGATTTTATCAATGTGTTGGGGTGTATATTCTCTATTTTCTTCACCGTTGTACTAATGGTAATTGCGCAACCGTATGTTATTCTGGCAGTGCCACCCTGCTGTTTTGTTTACTATAAACTCCTTGTGGTGTACACAGCTGCTAATAGGGAGGTACGACGTCTGTCAAGTATCGCTCGATCACCTCTCTTCTCGCTTCTAGACGAATCAGTAGGTGGGCGATCCACAATTGCAGCATATGGGAAACCCCATGTCATTATGCAGGAGGCTCTACGTAGAGTGGATATTGTGTACAGTTCAAGTTACATGCGAAACATCGTTAATCGCTGGTTGGGGACTCGGCTTGAGTTTGTTAGCTCTCTCATTATCGCCACCGTTGCACTTCTTGGTGTGATTGGGACAATGTCGAACTTCAGTACACATAGTATAGGTCTGGTATCGCTCAGCCTCACCATGTCACTGACCCTTACTGATCGAATTAACTGGTTTGTGCGTCAAGTGGCTTCCTTAGAAGCTAATATGAACAGTGTGGAGCGCATTCTGGAATACACTGAGAATATTTCAAAGGAAGACATGCCAGAGATTAGTGCGTTGGTGGATGAACTGCGTGCGAAGAATGAGCGGATGTGTGATGCGACGGCGACTGTGGTTGTGGAGGATGGGAGTGGCGATAAGGGGTCGCATCGCCTGGACATGACAACAACAACAACAACAACGGCAGGGTGGCTGGAGTTCCGCGATGTGGAGATGCGGTACCGTGCGGGTCTGCCGCTTGTGCTCAACAAGGTGAGCTTTCGCATTGAGCCCCGCGAGAAGGTGGGCATCGTTGGGCGCACTGGCAGCGGCAAGTCGACGCTGCTGCTGACGTTCATGCGGATGGTGGACATATGCGGCGGCGACATCGTCGTGTCGGGGCGGCCGATCCGCTCGTACGGGCTGCGGGAGCTGCGGCAGCTCTTCTCGATGATCCCGCAGGACCCGGTGCTCTTCGACGGGACGGTGCGGTCGAACCTCGACCCGTTCCTCGAGGCGACGCCGGCGGAGGTGTGGCGGGCGCTGGAGCTGGTGGGGATGCGGGGGCGCGTGGAGGCGGAGGGCGGCGGCATCGACGGCCGCGTGCGGGAGGGCGGAGCGAACTACAGCGTCGGCCAGCGGCAGCTCCTGTGCCTCGCGCGGGCGCTGCTGCGGCGGAACAGCGGCTTCATCCTCATGGACGAGGCCACCGCCAACATCGACCACGCCCTTGACCGGCAGATACAGCAGACAATCATGACGGCCTTCACCGCCCACACCGTCATCACCATCGCACACCGCCTGCACACGGTGGCGACGTACGACAAGATCATCGTCATGGACCACGGCGTCGTTGCGGAGTCGGGCAGCCCGCGCGAACTCATCTCGGACCCGTCGTCAAAGTTGTCTGAGTTAGTGACCTCGCTCGGTGCCGCCGGTGAGGCGCAGTTTCGCTCGTTACTGCCTTCCAAGTAGTGGAGGGGAAGGTCGGGAGCGTACTGTTAGCATTATATATATGGGTGGGTGTGGCCGCGTCTCTCTCTCTCGCTCTGTGCGTCTGAGAGTATGTGGGATAATCTTTTTAGGTTGCTCTCCTGAAATCACACCTCGCTCCCCTCATGTTTTCTTTTTAGTCCTTTTTTTTTTTGTTGTTGTTGTTTCTTACTGCCAAAAAAGGAAACGAGAGGGAGATTTTGGTGAATGTCACAAGTAATCGGTCAGTTCCCTGCGGCTGTCATCACGGGAGCAGCTAAGCGCATCGGCCGCAGTATCGCCAAGAAACTGCACCAGAAGGGATACTCTGTCGTTATCCACTACAGTAAGTCCGAGGAGGAGGCGCAGTGCCTTGCGGCGGAACTCAACGCCGCGAGGGCGGGGTCTGCTGTGCTGTGCAAAGGCGATTTGACCCTCAGCAACTCCCTCGTCGACTGCTGTGAGGAAATCATTGACTCCTGTTTTTGTGCCTTTGGTCGCTGTGACGTGTTGGTGAACAATGCCTCGGCATTCTACCCGACGCCACTGCTGCCAGCAGACAACGCAAACGACGAGCCGATTGATGTACAAGTCGCCGAGCTGTTGGGCTCTAACACTGTCGCTCCGTTTCTTCTCACTCGCGTTTTTGCACGAAGGCAGAAGAAATGTGGAGATCTGGGGAGTGGCCGCAACCTCTCCATCGTGAACCTCGGCGACTCCATGATAGATCTCCCGCTCACAGGCTTCCTTGTGTACACAATGGCGAAGCACGCAGTTGAGGGACTCACAAAGGCGGCGGCAGTGGAGCTGGCGCCGCTCTCCATCCGGGTCAACGCAGTCTCGCCGGGGGTATGTCTCTTTTCTCCGGCAACACCTCTCAAGGAGCAGGAAGCATACCGACAAAAAATTCCACTTGGCAACCGTGAAGCCTCTCCTGAGCAAATCGCAGATGCTGTCCTATTCCTAGTATCTGAAGAAGCCTCTTACATTACGGGAGCGACATTAAAAGTGGACGGTGCATTGAGTCTCGCACGTGCCTGAACATATATATATATATATATATATATATACGAAAATAACATAAAAAGGGGGAGGAAATGAGCTTATTTCTGTTTACTTATTCCTTTATTATATTTGTTGTTATCATTCTTATTGCTCCCTTCTCCACGTGAGCGGTCCTGCACTCTCTCACCTTCTCTCTATACTTGATAATTCTCTTTTTATTCCTCTTTTCACAAACAAAATTTCAAACCCCCCGAAAAAAAAAAAGAAGAAGCATCTGAAATTAAAGAGAAATCAGCACATATTTGAATAAATGCGTAAGGCAGAAGATACAACCAAGACACAGAGTCTCCCAATGAACAAAGGAGGACTCGACAGGGCAGTTGTAAGTATGATGGAGCAGTTTCCCGTTGACCGTAAGGCTGAACTACCGATGCGTGTAGATGTGAACCTTATAAAGAACTGTGCAAAACAGCTCTATTCTATGGGCTCACGAAAGTCTTCTCGGGCAGCAAGCAAAGGGAAAGATCGTGCTCTGCCGCATGGAATAGGCACGGCAACCGCAACCGCATCACCATTGCCCACATCAGTGGTGTATTGTGGTTCTCCAACGCATGCGTTTGTTACAGGTAGTAGACAAGGAAGAAGAGGAAAGGAGCAAAAGTCCAATCCTGCACTTCAATTCCGACCAGATCTGGAGGAAAAAATCAAAGCTGAAACTGTTCGCCGTGCGCATCTGATGGTTGAACAACAACTTCGTCTTTGCCTCGCTGAGATGGAGTTACAGCGCTGGAAAGCGGCTAGTGACGCCATCGCATCGCGTCGACAACGGGAGGGTGAAGAAGAGAGCAACATAACCATGTCTGATGTCAATGCAGGTGCCCTTTCATCGAACGTGGATGCCTCTGGTGCAGACAACCATGACGCAGGCATCTATGTTAATACATCACCGCCACCAGCGCAAGAAAATACGAGTGTCGTGCCCTTAGTTAGTATTCGTGCACTCAAGGGTGTTAACTGGAAGGGGCCTCAGCTCAATGATGATAATAACACAGATGATGACCCTGAACGGAGACGTCAACTTATGCAGGGAGGGAAATTACGAGGGCTCCTTGAGCGAACGCAAGATTATGCAGATGCGAAAGAACAAAACATGGAGCAGTCCTTTTCTGCACTGCATGGAAATAGTATGGGTAGAAAGATAAGAATACCCGCAACAAAAAGACGTTGTTTACCGGAGTTTGCATTGACCCTCTCTGGTGAGTTACCTTCCACGGAGGATAGTAATTCAGGAGGAGATAATGTAGCAACCGCTGGAGTGGGAAGTAAAGGCGATGATATCGTGATTCAACGGCTTATAGGTATACCTAATCACAACAGAGGCCTTTATGCTGGCCTAAGGTCTGCCTGGATAAAGGCTAGTAAAGCCAAGGCATTTGCCAGAATGCTTTTTCGTAATCGTGCACACACCTCCGCTTGGTGGAAGCTGGTGGGTTCACGTGAGGGAATGATCGCTGCAGCACAGGCAAGTGGACTTGATCCGGATGTGTATGAAAAACTCATGACACGATGGATGGAAGGAGGGCAAGGTGCTGACTCAGCTCTAAAACACATGTTGTTTCCTCTTGGTGGTGCGGGGGCTGCGGGGCCACTGTACAGTGCATTACTAAATTCGCAAGGAGGAGGAGCAGGGTCATTAGCCTCTTTACTGTTTTCAGGAGATGAAAACCTGATGAATATGAGTGAACTGGCACATCAGTTGGGACGTCTCCAGATGAGTGGTGTTCTCACACCAGAAGAGATTGCTCGAATTGTTGAGTCTGGAGATGAGAATAAAATACGGGAAGAATTGGTTCGTATACTTGGCTCCGATGCCGTGAAGCAACAAGCCGCTCGACTTCTTTCAGGATCTAATATTGGCTCGGGAGGGGATGTGTCTTTTCATGAACTGGCGAAGGCTTTGCTACACGAAAAAAGACGTGCAGCCATGGAAGCCATGCAACGTGGTGAATCAGGTAGTGCATCAGGAAAACGTGGAAATCGTTTTAGTTCGAAAAGTTATCTGAGTTCCCTTTTACAAGGAAGCTTATCCACGTCCGCTACAGGGCCATTTTTCCCTTCTCTTGTCAGGTCGGGTCATCGCAGTATTCTCTCCCTCTTATCATCAGAGGAGGCTAGGGCTTTTTGGGCATCGATGTCACAAGAAGAGGGGCAAGCTTTCCTGGCTTCCATGTCAAAGAAGGAACGAGAAGCATTTTGGGATTCCATAAACGAGGAGGGGCGGAAGGCCATTTGGGACTCCATGACAAGGGAGGAGCAAAAGGCTTTTCGAGATGCCATGACAAAGGAGGACCGAGAAGCTTTCTGGAATACAATGAGTGAGGAGGACAGACAGATACTTTGGAATTCGATGTCCGCTGACGAGCAGCAGGCCATGCGAGAAGCGGTGGCATCGGGCTCGCTGTCATCCACGAAAGTTGGTTCGCCGGACCCCTTTTCACTCCTGCCTCCACTCGGAGTCGCCGATGACGGAGAGGCAGACAGACGCCGATCAAAACACGGCGGTCGCCATGGACGTGGGAAATCACTGTCCGCGGACATGAAATATCCCCCGGGGACACCGCAGGAATTGTGTTCCCTCAGTGATAAAGATCCACTCAATGCGACACAGGCACCGAAGGGATCGCGGGGAACGTACTTAGGAAGGAATCCAAGTGACACTGTGTTCTTACCCTTCATGCCGGATGGTGTCAATGATAAGGAATATACAGGTCCTGACTGGTGGAAGCAGCAGAATCGGCGTCCTCCATGCGGACAGAAAGGTATTTGGTCACCCAGTGATAAAAGCGAAATGGGCAGTTACGCTTCGAACAAGAGCACGGAGGGGATGGATCTGATTGATTTGCTGAAGATCCCTCGTGCAGAACGGCGTAAAAGGAGAAGCTTTAAGCGAGCCAATTGGGGAGATAGTGGCACTGATAAAAGTGGAACGGGTTCACCGTCCAAATCACAATTTTCTCCCCATTGGTCTGTAGGAAATGAGGAATTTTTTCCTCTACGGGATCGACCAAAGAAAGTTACACGTTTTGTTTATGATGGTAAACCAAGGAATGAGGAGGATCCGTTTTTGGTTAGCACCACGAACACGACACGACGTACAACGAAACCAAACATTCCACCTTTTGTGAGGAAACCCAAACCCAATGTTGTTGCTCCCACGCTCAAGGTGGAAGATGACGATAGTGATAATGACTCTGAATCGCTGAGCAGTTTGTTCGCCAACGATGATGAGGATCTTACGTTGTTCTTGGCAACATTCCCGGAGGAGTTACAACACGTGCGGTTACGCAATGAGGCGAGAGGTGTATTGGGTGAACTTAAAGAGGTGAGTAGTTTTCTGGTAAATTATGCTACCAATTTGCGGCATCGGCGGCCTGAAGGTTACTTGGCGGTAGCACATCGCGAGAGTTTTTCCTCCACGACGACCAATGAACAGGTGGAGGAGCAGTTGAAGACGAGGGTGAATCTTGAAGAATTGCACCAACGTTTTGAAATGGAAGGGCGTGAGGAACACTCCGAGCTCTGGCATAAATTGCAGGAGTTGCGAAAAAAAGTACTAGAGCAAGAAGAATTCCTCAAAGTATCTCTAATGGATGTTCATAATCTGTCATATCCTTTACCTGGTGAGGATCGGGATGCGTTTGCTATGCGGCTCACGAAGGAAGTAAACGCGTACTCCAAGACGCACCGTCTGGACCGGCGAGAGTTGGGGAAAGAAACCGAGACGAAGGAAGATTACGATGCGGCCGTGCGGACATATCTTGAGAGCTTTGCCTTGACGCGCGGCAGACGCCCTGGTAGAGATGTTGGCTGCCAATGTAAACCAGAGGATCTTGGTTATGTTGATAAAGATATCCGCCGCACGGAGGAAGAGATGGAGGATCTTTACTTTCACGCCCGTGGATTGTTTAGCGCCATAAAACTCACAATCATTGGGGTTGGAAATGTTATGGGCTTTCATGCCTCACTTGAGTTGGAATCGACATGTAAGCATTGTTTTTGCATATTTGAAGCCCCTCGTACGCTCTGGCCATGTGGACACACGTTTTGTCAACAATGTCTGATTTTCATGTTCACCGAGCAGGGAGATCTCATATGCGACGAGTGTGGCTCACTGTGTGAGATTGGCTACACTCCAAACCTTGCACTAGAACTTGTGGCCAGCTATCAAGTCCTGCAACGCACCGACTACGACGACGAGGAAATTGAGGATGAGGAGATTGGTAATGTGAAGCAGCGCACAATTGAAGGGGTGTTGGGAGCAATGCTGAGGGATCTCATAAGCACTCAAACCACCATTGCAGAGGCCCCGCGAAAAACGGGAACCAGATCGCGTGTCATTTCATTTTCTGCGACCCCACCACCAAATCCAGCCAATCCTCCTGTTGAGCCTGTTACGTAAATTTTTGCACGTCTCAAAGGGCAGGCGTGGTGGTGGCGGGGTGGAAAATGAAGAAAGGGTAAATCTTTTTTTCTTCGTTTTTTTTCCCCCTTCTGTGTGGAAGTTATGTAACAGTATTCATCTGCTATAAGTTTTAGAAACAGACATATATATGATCATCTTTTTTTTTTTCCACCACCCCACCTCCTCTTGCTGCTCTGTGTATTTGAAATGTGTAAGTGATATCTCTTTCCTTCTTTTTCTCTTATATGTGATGTTCCTCTTTAGGTGCGTCATGAAGTTCAAGGCCACTGTGCGCGACCAGCGCACCTTCGCTGGCGTGTGTCAAGCGTGCCGCAGCATCCAGCGCCGGTGTGTAATCAAGCTGCACCCCACACGCATTCGCTTCTTCACAAGCACACAGGTTGCCGACGGCATGCAGGTGTGGGCCGGCTGCCGCACGCAAGCAATCTTCGCCGACTTCCAGTCGCAGTCGCAGCTGCAGGACAACGCCATCTTCTGCGAGGTCGCCGACCTCTCGCAACTTCTTCACATCATGCGCCAGGCCGAGCGCTGCCCGAACGTCACCATAAAACTAACGAAGAATGCGGCCAGACGACCGGCACTGCGGGTGTCGATGCAGGGCGTCCAGCCGCATCTCGACATCAGCTACGACGTGCCCGTGAGAGTTCTGAGCGAGGCGGAGGTGCAGAGCATCAGCGCCCCGCCACTGGAGAACGAGGTCGTGCAACTCGTACTGCCAAGCCTCTCAGAGCTCTCAATGTTCGTGGACAAGGTTCGCTCGACGTCGTGTGACCGCATGATAATCACAGCACATGAAAATGCACGCGCAAATGGTGCCTCTGCAGCCACCTGTTCTCTTGTGTTTAGGGCTGAATGTTTTCTTGCGAGTTTTGCGCTAAAATATGACTCCGTGCAGATGTTTGAGCGCGGGGGTGACGACGACGCTGGTGCAAATGAAGGAGAAAATAATGATGGTGATGGTGATAAGAATGGGACTGGTCGCGATGACATGACTATGGTTCACGCCTCTGTGGCAGTGGAGGTGAAACGTTTTGCACGGTTTCTCACGATAAAAGAGGTGACTCCCCTCCAAGTTGTACTGCACCTCGTCGATGGGAAGGCCGTTGTGCTGAGCGTCTCCGCGTCCGGTGGTACAACGCTGGTGGGGTACATGCCGGCAGTGGAGCAGTAGCACGGACGTTATTTGTTTTGTTCCCCGTCTTTTGGCTGGGCGATGGTGACAGAAGGTGGGGGTAGTGGTGGTGAATTGAAACTCTCTCCATTTGAGTTGATTTACCACTTTGTCTTTTCTTTCTTTCTTTCACTCTTTCTCTCCCTCTTTCTCTCTCCCCCCCCCCCCCTGTTTTTTGTTTTGGTTATCTTTTCTCTGTGGATCTGCCTGTGTGCTTCTACAGGTACCAAAACACCTGCATACATACAAGCGATATATTCCTTCTCTATACTTTATGACTGTTGCTGTGTGCTACTTACTTCTTATAGTATGACCGCATGTCCTTCCTCCCCAACCTTTTGTAATTTTTTTTTCTTCTTGTTTTCTCACCCAACTGTCAAATGTGGTGTACACCATAAACAAAAAAAAAAGTAAATATATTCACCTGGTCTGAATTTTTGTAGATGCGTCGCCTCTCGAGCTCTACTGCACCACTGTTGTTTGCTGCATCCCGGTGTTCTGCCACCACGGCGCGGGATGGCGGCGATACCAACAACTCTGCCGGCGCGGAGGATATCGTGACACCGTGGAATGTAACCGCCGCGGGGCCGAAGGGGGTCGACTACGACCGCGTTCTCACACAGTTTAGGTCGGAGCGGGTCGATGAATCTCTTCTGCAGCAGCTGCAGGAGACATGTAGAGAGAGGGCCGAGCGACTGCGAGCAAACAGCGGTTCCCCCATCACTCGTGCAACTACCACCACTGGGGATGAAAATAACAAGGACCAACAACAAGAGAAGAAGAGGAATGAGGCATTGCATCATTTTTTCCGACGTGGTGTTGTGTTTTCCCACAGAGATTTCGGAAAGGCTTTAGTTTCTGTGCGTGAGTCCTTCGAAGCAGGAGCACATCGAGCGTACCTGTACACTGGTCGGGGACCAAGCGCACAGTCGATGCACATTGGCCACGTCATACCGTTTCTCTTGACGAAATATCTTCAGGACTCCCTTGGACTTCCTTTGGTGATTCAAATAACAGATGATGAGAAATACTTCTTTCGCGACATCCCCATCTGTGGGGAAAAGTCAAAAGAGTTGGTGATGGAAAATATAAAAGATATTATTGCTTTTGGCTTTGACCCACGCAAAACGTTTATATTTTGCAACACGGAATACATGGGAGACATGTACACAACTGTTGTAAAGGTGCAGCGGGCGTTGACGCTGAGTGCGGTGAAGAATACATTTGGTTTGAAGGACAGTGACAATGTGGGGAAGGTTGCCTTTCCAGGCATACAGGCGGCCCCATGCTTCTGTAGTGCATTCCCACGGGTGCTACAACGACCCCCCGGGGAGCCGCCGCTGCAGTGCATCATTCCCTGTGCAATTGACCAGGACCCGTTTTTCCTCCTCACCCGCAACGTGGCGCCGCGGTTGAAGCACTGCGCCCCCGCGTTGCTGCACACAAAATTCCTTCCCGCGCTGAAGGGCCTCAAGTTCAAGATGAGTAGCAGCGCCGATGCAAACGGAGTCATCTCTCTTCACGATTCGGAGGAGGTGATACGAAAGAAAATGCGGAGGGCCTTCTCTGGCGGCGGCGGGACATTAGAGGACATGCGCACAAAAGGCGTCGACCTACACACAGACGTGGCCTATCAATTCATTCGCTTTTTCTCCCCTGACGACGACCTCTTCGAGGAGGTTACATCGAAGTATAGTAAGGGAGAGATGAACAGCGCGCAGGTGAAGGAACTCGCCGCGGATGTTATTTTGCGGGATGTTGTCTCGGAGTGGAAGGAGCGGCGGGCAAACATCACCGATGCGGATGTGGAGCACTGCTGCAGTATCCGTAACATTCTTCTGTAAGATGCGTGACCGACAGAAAATACAAAAAAAAAAGAATCACAACGTGTAGGAAAGAAGACTCATTGTATACATGAGTTATTTTTTATTCTGGGGTGTGTGTTTGTTTGTGTTGTGGTTACTACTTCTTCCTCTCCTCTCCCTTCATTATTCCCTTTTGTTGTCTTTATTGTTGTTTTTATTGCTCTCTGCTCTGTGTTGTGTAGGGTCATACACTAAGTCACCACCATCACCACTACCCTCTCCTTCTCCAACTCCTCTTTATTTTTGGTGCGGCTGCGATAATAATAATGATAATTTAATAGATCATATAAACCATTACTACTACTGCTATTATTGAATAGAAATAGTAATACTAATAGTAAATTTAAAATTTAAAACTTTTTGGCCTGTTTATATTATATTATATATATATATATATATATGTATATATATAAAAATAACTATCAAAGGAAGGGGGAGGGGGTTATGTTCGACTGCATGGACTTGGAGCCACATCACAATGACAGTGCGAGCAAGGACTATACAAACGAAAAGTATGATCGCACGACTTCCCAACGTAAGAATAGTACACAACAACCTCAAGAAAATGGTGGCGGGTGCGGACGAGGAGGTCATGGTGGTGGCCACAATAAAACTTATGTAAATGATGACATGGCTGGGGATTCGACCACTACATACCAGGATGTAGAGGAGGAGAAGTGCGTTGGTTTTGCCTTTCGTGTTGGGTTCCCGCACAACAATAGAGTTCGTGTACAGCACCGGCGCCTCACGCTCGCCGGTATAACTTTTCTTCTTGTGGAACGCACCATCATTGGCGTCAACGACGCGGTGTACCGGGCAAACCGCAAAGTGTGGGAGAACGTCCCACTTGGACAGGCGCGGGTCTTCATTGTGGAATCTGGCGGTGGAGACACCTATCGCCCGGTAGCAGCTCTTCAAGGGCTGCGGAAGTTTGGTCCGTTCAACACGTCGTACGGCGTGTCTCCTGAGCCGCCTGTTGTGGCAGTGGCCCTGGAGGCAATCGATGGTGAGAGCGGGCAGGTGGCTGCATTCATGCATGCGGGCGTGCGCTTCTGGTTGATTGGGACCAAAGACGTGCACATGTTGGTCCGCTTTGATGTGCCGGAGGAGGATCTGAGTGTCTACACCGGAGATGAGGCGAGCGTCACTTCAGAGGTGGCTCGGTGCGTGGTGAATGTGTGGCGTCACGTCCTGCGCTCACTACCGGACGGAAAGGCCGAAGCTCTGCATGACTATTTGAGTGCTGCGGGGAGCACCGCGTGCTTTGCGGCCATTCTGCAGGACTGTGGCCACCTCATTGATTACGGGCCGCGGGAAACGCTGACCTTCTATGCGATTACGTGTCGTGATGCCCCGTCCAGCGCGGGCTTATGCATGGATCCTGCAGAGAGCATGACTGCACTGCAGTCCTTCGGTCTCGACGTTGTGATGCCTCAGTCCAAAGTTGTGGTCTCGTCGGAGGAATACGGAGCTCTGCGTGATGACATTGTGCGCCGCCTCAATTGCAAAGGTGCGGTGATGTACGGCTACAGTGAGGCGGGCGTCCTCGTGAAGATGTGGATGGTGCAGTCACACACGTATGCAATGGAGCGGGCGGCACAGGAGGCCATTGTCACGCACCGGCTGAGCGGCGAGGCACTCCGATTAAGACTTGCGAAGAAACTCGCAGGGCTTCCAAAAGAAGTGCGACAGTCTCTTGCCGAATGGGAATCAACGCGTCTTGACCATATGGTGCACTTTGCGGCCTGGTTGCATCTTACAGAGCGACAAACAGCACGAACAGATCTCAGTCAGCTGCAGGCGTTGCGCCGTCAATGGATTACTCTGCAGCGCCAATTCGCGCAATGTCTCCACGCTGACATGGACGTGCGGTCGCAAGTGATTCACTATGAACCGACCCGTGATGATATCGCCGATAACGAACCTGACGTCATAGTCTGCGTGGGGCCCCAAGGGTGTGGGAAGTCTACTTTTTCTCGAACCTTGTATACATTACTGCAGCAGGCAGGCTTCTCCCCTTGCTGGATCAATCAGGACGAGATTGGTCGAAGGAAGCAGTTTCTTGCCACCATTCACCGCGCACAACAAGAAAATTACACCCATCTTATTATTGACAAAATGAACCTGGATAAGATCACACGTGATGACTACGTAAGCCTTGGACTCAAGACCCTCACGGTGGCGTGGTCACATCCCGATGGCACTGAGGCACTTGTCGCCATCTGCACCGACAGAATCTGTCGCAGAGGCGCAGGCCATCGAACACTTCAAGTGGACGGAAATAATTGGGGGTCAATACGTAAAATACTCAGAAACTGCGCTGAACAATACCGTCCGCCGCAGGAAGGGCTCTTTATGGAGGTAAATGTGGCTGACAGCATTCCCACCATCGTCAAGCAAGTTTGGGCAGAACTGTCTACACACGGCATGTCAGATTTACCCGACATTGAAACCCTTGACATTGACGCCGCAGTACAAAAGGCAAATGCATATGAGAATTTCACCCGTCTTTATCCCCGGCCCTTGGAGTACGCTGCAATTCTGATTGAATCTCCAGAGACCATTCCCTCCCTTGTGCCGCCGGAGATGTTGGAGGGGAAAATTGTGCAGAAGTCCTTCCACGTCACGACACTGTTTGTTGGTGGTGATTGCTGGAAAAACTTCGACATCCTGAACCAACTGATTTCTCTGAACGGCCAAAGCATTAAACTCACGCTGACGCGGGTTGTGTCAGACCCGAAGGGAACGGCGATCGCGGTGCGCAACGACAACGAGTTCCCCTGCATGAATGTCCACCCGCACATCACGGTTGCCAACGCCCGGGGAGTCCCGGCAGTGTACAGCAACGAGCTGCTGGATGCGTCCCACGAGCACGACCCCGACCGCTCCGTCTTCGAGCTGCCGGCCGGCACGTGTGTCACCGGAACGTTTGCGCTCATCTTTAAATGAACGTGAGGGACACAAGAAGTTTCCGACATGGACTCTTTGGGCTACTGCATGCACCAGTGATGGTGGGAACTGGGGAAGGGAGAGAGGAACGCTTCCTCGGTGGGTTTTGGCTTGACTCTTTTGTTTGGTGTGTCTGTTACAGTCAAACACAAGCACATAAATAGACCAACAACGGCCTGAGAGCATACCGCTTTCTACATTTTGATGCATTATTCTGTCCCTTTTTTTTGTTTTTGCTTCTCTCCGTTTATCATTGTATTCCATTCTTGTGAATCAGATTGCACATTTTTGTACACCCTTTTTCTTGCATCCACAGGTATAGAGAGTCCTCCCATGTTTCAGCACGGCAACTGTCGGTCGCTGCTTCCGCACCCAGCGTCTCCAAGGCATCGGCACCAGGACGTCAAGGTGCAGAGAACTTGTGTGTGTCCAGCTGCCATTCGTGCCTACCGTTTTATGTCTGATGATATCGCCACGCAGAACGCGACGTGTAGCAAGGTCCTTTCGGTGGCATCGGCATCGGTTTTCGACTCATCGCCTTTGGTCAACACGACATCGACGAGTGCCACTGGTCCCAGTGTGGTCGTTACAATGTGGAGAGACACAACTGTGGCTGAACTTGTGACGTTACTGCTACAGAGCGTTCGAGCCGATGTGGATCGTGACTTTAGTGCATCCAAGGTTGTTGTCGAGAGTAGTGAGACCTGTGCTGATAGTAGTAATTCCACCACACGGGGTGCCTCCTATGTCATCAGGTTATCATCCGGCTATGTCAGCCAGGAGGGCAATGCAGTATTGTCTGCACTTGGCACGGTTGAGTTGCGTCAGGTTGTATGGGGAGAACCTTTTGTTTTTCCTGTGCGTCGTCCGGGAAATGTGGATGCGGATACATGCGTATCTTCGCTGCCGTATAGACTGGGTGATCCCCTTTTTTTTACGTGTGTACGGGTGCAGTGAAATGTACATGGCAAGAAAAAAGGCACTTTTGTGAATGGATGAAAGATAAATTTATGCATGTTTTTTTTTTTTTTGTATGCGTGGCTGTTTTTTTTTTTGACGGAATGTGAAGTTAACTAATGGACTGAAAGCGTAAGTAAAACTCTCTCTCTCTCTCTCTCTAAAGCGTTGAGCATTGTCCAATTTAATTCTTCTTTCCCTGTTCCTCTCTTTTTGTTTGCTTGTTACCCCCGCCTCCATACACACAAAACAAAAAAATTGTGTCCGCAGTCTTTGTTCAGAAACAACCAGAGCAAAGAAGGATGGGCAGCATTAAAAGGAAGCCTGCATTGCTCATGACCCGAGGCATCATGGAAATGCGGCAGAATCCGCCGAGCCTTATCTGCGTCATACGCAGGTATAAAGATCCTGTGACACAAAAAGAAGTGACTCTCTTCCCTATCCCCAACATGGCCGCACCGCGTTACTTTAAACGTGTCTTGGACGCTGATGCTCTGACGAAAAACTTTGAGAAAGTTCTGTGTGAGGATGGTAGACTACCCTTTGAAGAGGGATCGCAAATGGCTCGTCGGCAGCAAATCCTGAAATACATCTTCCCTTTCTTTGGACTGAGACCGGTTTCAGCGGATGGCAGTAAATTTGATGGTGTTGTGCAGCGGGACCCGGTGGAGTCTCGCATGGCGTACCAGATGGTGCTGGACGGTGCGGATCCCCCAGTGGATCCGCGGGCAAGGCGGGCGATGGAGCGCATTCAGACATACCCCGATGGGACGCGGGTGGCGTTTCCTTGGGGAGTGTACCATATAGTGTATATGAACTACAAGTTGCGTCAATTAGGGTACGTGGTAGAAAGTGAGGAGACCGTTGAGCTGGTGGGATACAGAGAGGCCGCATTCGTGGTTGCTTTCTTTGCTGTATTATCCTTCTGGATGGTGTATGCGCTCTTTAGGCTGGTTTTCTGGTAGTAGAAGTAATATTAGTATTTTTGATCTGTAATGGATGTGAGAATATGGGAAGAGGGGTGGGAGGTGGAACTGGATTTAGATCTGGCGAAGGGACCATTGTGTTTAGTGCACTTTTGATGAAGGTAGCTGTGCTCTGTGAGTTATTGTTTTTCTGTTTATTTTATTTTATTTTTTGGAAGCACTCGTGCATGCACCCCACATTGTCTTTATTTATGTCCGTCTCTTATTCCGTGGATGACATGTTTTGCGGGGGGGTTTTGTTTCTTTCGATGGAATGTCATTTTATTTCCTGCTGCTGCTGCTGTTTTGTGTCGCTTTGTTGCTGGTTTTTCTTCCATCTCTCTCTCTCTCTCCATTGTTGTTGTTGCTGCTGCTGCTACTTTCCTTTCGGTAACAGCCATAGCGGTTCTCTCGCTACGGTGCCGCCTTACTCCTCCCACGTGAGTATACATGGATCTACTCAAGGAGCTCCCCTCCTCGGGCCTGGATGCACTCAGAAATGAATTTTCTTGCGGGAATCGTGGCGGTGTGACGGTCGATGAGTTCTTCAAGGTGTTGGCGTCTGTGTGCCGCAGCTACCACACCACCTTGCCCCTCACGGAGGATGAGGCACGACGTGTGTTTGAGCGAATTGATGTTTTTGGGACTGGGCGGATATCGTGGGAGGATTTCTCCATGCATGCAATTGACTCACTGGGAGAGCAGACACATCAAGTGGCAACTGTTGAGAAAGAGCCGGAAGTGACATTCCACCCATATCACGTGGAGCAACGCATGGCAAAAGTTCACGGGGGACATGTGAGAGAAGTTCGTGCCTTGCCGAAAGATGGAAAGGTGATGGTGGTGTCTACAGATTTTCGTGGGAACTATATCATGAATCTCTGTGAAGGTGCAGCTAATCTCCCCTTGTTTGGCACGATACAAAACGAATTTGGTCCACTTCTTTCATGGGAATTCATACCGCATAGTTTGGAAGGAACATCTTCTGATAGCATTGCCTGCTCCTACACCGGGGGCTATGTGCGATTCTTTAGTACTGCAAAGAAAAATCATCTTTACTTGGAAGAATTACAGTACATTCGCCTTGGAGATAATCAAAACTGCCTACATTGGATTCCGTTTACCAAACATCTCGCAATGGGCAGTCATCAGGGTGTGATGACGATGTGGGATATACAGTGTCAAACTATGCTGTTGCGAAGGAGGCTCTCTAGACGACCCATCACAGCTCTGCGGAGTCACAAATCTCTTCTCTATATAGCGACTCTTGATGTCAGCAACTCGGTCAGGTGTTTCGATCTGGAACATAACACTATACGATATACTTTTAGTGATCACAGTGTAGGTGGTGTGATGCAGTTCGAGATGGACGATTATTTCTTGTACTCCGTGGGGATTGAGCCCACAATTGTGCAGCGGTCTTTGTCTCCATCAGCATCTAGTCCAGTGTGCCTACATGACAAACTATTTCCACATAAAGGGCGCATTACTGCATTATACCGTCGTGAAAATTCCCCGTTTTTGGTCTCTGGTGATGCATACGGGGTGCTAAAGTTCTGGGACATACGTGTAGGTGCATGTGTACAAACTGTGAAAACTGGAAATGATATAAATGATTCTGATGCAGTGAAACTCCCAAAAGTTCGATGCACTACGAACAGTCCTTTCACTTTCATGGTGAGGAGTATCTCCCATATTGACAGGCTTGGAAAATTGACTGTTGTGACAACGAGAGAACTTATTGTTTTGAGCTCCGAAGCCTTTAAATACCCTGGACTTGTGGACGATCGTCAGAATTGTCGTTTTGTATTTTCCCCAAACTCGGAAGTTTTCCTCACCATCCACGACTTCTGTGCCAAACTATGGTGTAGTGTCACTGGAAGGTTAATTCGATGCAGTGACAGAAGTATTACAAAATGTGATATCACTTCATGCTGTTTGGTGGAGTCACTCCACCGGCAGGCAGTGCTTGGAACCATGGGAGGTGAAGTGAAGGTGCTTTCTGTGTCAACGCTGCAGCAAACAGTGGATCTCACAGAAGTGGTTCAACAATATGTTTGTGGTGCAGAAATTATATCCCTCCATACAATTTCGAACTATCGTCGTAGGGATCTCTCATTCGTGTTTATTGCAACATCATCCTCATTGGTGCTTGCACCAATCCAACCAAACCCTTCTCTGCAGTCGGTGACTGTATTCAACGGAATATTGGAGAATTTTATGCAGCCCAATCAAATAATCAAAGCCACAGCAGTCACAGAAAGTGAATTTGCCGTGGCCACCTCCGATAGACGCGTGTATGTTGTGAGCTATACGGATGCCGTGTACCTGATGCATACATTTCAAATGTCCGTTGCGGTGGAGGCGATTCTTATTCAATCTGTTCTCACATTACGAGGTCACTCTGGTGCTGGTGAGGAATATAAAAGTCATTCCTCAGAGAATGTCATTGCGTTCTTTTCAGATCTTACGGGAGTTGTACATATTGCGATGATAAGTCGTTCTGCCCCAACAGAAGGCTCTTGTGTTGGTATTCGTACTGCACGGAGTGGAAGACGAGGCTCTTATGTATCACCAGGTGAGATTGTGGGCAGTTGGTTACCTGCGAGATCAGATAGTTGGATAGGAAATAATATTGAAGAAAAAGCTTTAATGTCTAGTACCACATATTATTCCAGACGAACTCGGACTCACTCCATTGTGGTGTTTGGCTCCAAAGAACATCAGACACGGTCACACATATTTCACCGCGAGCGTGAAAGGTTGAATCTTTTTCCAGTAGACATGGCTACATCAAGTGCTCCCTTTATTCTTTACCTGCAGCACTACAATGTCCTGGTGACGCTGGATGAGGAAGGCTGCGTGCGGCTGTGGGACGTGGCCGGTGTCGTCGCGTACTGTCTGGGCGGAATCCAGGTGAGTCCGCCGGTGCTGATTGTATCCTGGCAGACAAACGAGCGGGATATTATTTTCTTTGGCGCCGCCAGTCACCCGACGCTGCACCTCCCGCTCCTGCTGACAGCAACGGGGGACCGGCAGGTAATCCTGTGGAGTACCGACGGGGTCGCGCTGGGAAGCTTCTCGACCGGGCGCGAGGTGGACGATGCCTCCGGCGGGCGGCGGTTTGGTCTGCGGCCGTATGAGTTAGCCTCCGCAGACATGTGGGAGATGTTTGTGGCGTACACGGAGTCAGTGAGGGTGCGTGCTCCCGTGCGGCGCCGCGGACACAACTCACAGAAGCCTTCAGAAGTAACACTTGCGCCTCCATATATTGGAGATAAAGTGTTGGAACAGCAGCAGCAGCAGCAGCTATCAAAGAGGGCGCGTTCTCCCTCTGCTTTCTCCGTCTTGACGATTGACTCACAGGCCTCGTTGGAGCAAAGTATAGCCACGCACTACACATGCGACCCGAAGATACATATGGAAGGAAATGCAAAGGAGAAAGAAGAGGAGTATAAGGAAAGGAGTGTGTCTATTGTAAAGCCCGTGTACCAGAGCCTCGTTACGCGTACTGATAAACGTTTCTCACTGGGACAAGCAGGCGGTGTCTCCCTCCCTCCATTGAATATGCTGGCGATCCACCGCAGGGGGCACTGATGCCTTTTGGACTCATGTTGGATTCTACACTATACATAGACAAAAAAAACATTATATTGTATGCTTCTGAGAAAATGTGCTGTCTCTGTGTGCATATATATGAAGAAGGGTAAGAATCAAGTAACATGTGCTCCCTGGACATCTGAGTTTCTTTTTGCTTATTTGCTTAGCTTTGCCGTTTTTTTGTTTGTTTGTTTTTTTTTGCTCCTCACAACGAATCTGATTTGTTGTTATTGTTTTTTTTTGTTTTACTGCTATGATACAGTTTTGCTCTTAGCGTGCATGTGTGTGTGTGTGTAGAGATGGCTACCTTCACATCAAGGCAGTGAATTGTGTGTGGTAGTACAGAGAAACATGATGCTGTTGTGACTTTTGTTTAATTATTTGTTTACTTTTCCTGCTTCTGCTTCACCTTTTTTGTCTTTTGATACACACACACGTCTATACACACGGAATTAGAGTGAAGCAAAAAGCAAAAATAGAGTGAGAGTGGGTGAGGGTTTGTACATTGCGGTGGTAGGAAGAACTCGCGGGCAATATATTGTGCAAGAAGAAGAAGTCAGGTGAAGGGAAGAGGAATATATACACATACAGCATTTTTATTTACTCCCTCTCTCGTATATACTTTATCCAATACCGTAATAGCAACAAGAATACTTTTAAAAAAGGAAATATAAAGAAAGGAGCCATGGCCCCGAAGCAGGACAACGTGCAGCGGCTGCTGGCGGCGGAGCAGAATCGCAACAAAATCATCGCCGACGCGAAGGCGCGCAAGCAGGCGAAGGTGCGGCAGGCGAAGGTGGACGCGGAGCGGGAGGTGGCGGCGTTCCGGCGCGAGAAGGAGCGCGAGTACGACGAGTACCGGGAGCAGCAGGTCGGCGGCGGCGAGGCGGAGAGCGCGGAGTTGGCGCGGGGGACGGAGCTGCAGCTGCAGGAGCTCCGCACACTCACCGCCCAGCGCATGGAGTACGTCGAGAAGATGATGACGGAGCTGATCCTGCAGTGCAACGAGGCGTAACGGGAGGGATGAAATTCAGGAAGCGAGGAGGAACGATGTGAGGGGAGGAAGGGAAAAGGAAACGTGTGTGAGGAAGAAAGAATCCTTGTTGTTGTTGTTGTGGTGGTGGTGGTGGTTCTTCTTCTCACTCCAAATGCCTTCCTTTGTTTCTGTGTGTGTGTGTGTGTCTTGTTATTCCTTCTACTCTCAGTCTACAGTGACGGTAATATTCTTTCCTTCACTGAATTTGTCTTCTTCCCTTTTTGTTTTTCTTTTCTTCTGGTTCTCTTCTTTCCCCTTTTATGGGTGTTGAAGTTGTTTTGTTGGCTTTGGGTAGGACTATCGCTCCCCGTTCACGCATTCATTTCCTTTGCGGTGACAACAGAAAACAACTCGTCTCCTCCCTTTCTCGACGCTGCTGTCTACTACTATTGGGTGTGTTTGTGAGAGAGTAGACGGGTGGTTGTAGTGTACATTTTAATTTTGGTCTTGAGGCTTCAAACGTTTCATCGTGTAAAAACACAACAGGAAATACGCATACACGAAAGAGAGTGTGGGGAAAGGGAATAATTTACCTTTTCCTTAAGATCGCTTTGTTTTATCCTCAAAACTGTCGCTTAAATAGAAACATATATACATTTATTCAAAGGAAGAGAAAGAATTAAAAAAGCGCGCGCGAGAGAGAGGTAAGATTCTAGTTTATTTACTTAGCGCAACCCTTCCTTGGCCATCGGTCCATTTGGTTATTTCTGTGAATGGAAAAAACAAACGGTTTAAAACAAAAGAGAGAGAAAGAAATGCCTACAGCTAGCAATCACCACAACAAACCCGTGGTGCTGCAGGAGACGCTATTCATGTGGGAAATTGTGGCGTCCTTCAGCCCACCTCAAACTGTGTGTATCCTCGAGCGTCTCTCCCGCGACGTGCACGCGGCGCTGGCCGTCAGCTCCACCGGCGCGGGTCTCCTGCAGCGCTACTGGAACGCGCAGTACCACAAACTAATCTGGGACGAGAGCCGCATCGACGTGTCGCGGCGAACGCTTCGCTTCACCTTGACGCGGGCAGAGAAGAAGCGCTGCTGGAAGAATGTATACCGCGAGGAGTACCCGCAGTACGTGGCCCGGACCTTTCGGGGGAAGGGCGCGAACAACAACGCCCTCAACGCGGCGAAGGCTCTCTTCAAGGTGCGGCCGCTGAACGATGCAATGGCGGGAAGCGATCTCGCGAAGCTGGAGCTCACGCCGGAGGAGGCGCTGGCACGACCGCTGGCGAAGAACACCGCAGTCAAGGTGGCGATGGATGTAGACAAGGCCAATAAGGAGAAGGACGACAACAGTACTACTGACAACATTACTGACGACGGTGTGCCGCAGGAGGGAGAAGGGAGGAAGAGGTGGCTAGCGAACATTGCGGCGAAGAAAAAGAAGAGCGAGCGTAGCACCGCGATGAAGAACCCCGCGCATGGCCTCACACGTGAGGACTACAACTACGACAGACGCCTTGGTAAGAACAAGAGCAAGCATAAGAAGGGCGGGGTGAATCGATGGAGTCAGTTTGCGAGTGGCGAGGTGGATGACGACTGAAGGAGGGAAGAGAGGGAGAGAAAATGGGAAAGACGTGATTAAATGAGTAGACTGTATGTATGTATGCATGTATGCATTAACTCCTTTTTTTATATACTTTCTGCTGGGTACATGGTGAAGTTTGTGAGGGCTGTCAGCGGAGTGGGATATATTGTAATAGTTATTTGTGACTAATCACTTTATGGATTAACTTCTAACCCTTATTTTTTTTGTTCTGCTTTATTTTCTCCTCTTTCTTGCGATGGCGAGAGAGAGGAAAGAAAGGAAGGAAATGTCACTATAATAGTATGTTGATGACGTAGCATTGTTAAGTGAAAAGAAAATCTGTTTTTATTTTTGTTGTTGTTGTCGCTATGTTTACTCCATTCCACTCTTCTTTTGTTGAGGGAAGATGGTAACAAGCGCATGTATACACATGTACGTATATCTATATCTTTTTTTCCCCTTTTTGCTTCCAGTAGTGGTTATTTTTATTATCTGCATCTCGCTCCTCTATCTTGGGTGTATTTTCTCTCCTTTTTTTTTTGGATTTTTTTATTTTGATTTGTTTCTCCTTTCGCGGGGAAAGGAAGATGAGAGTATTGTTTCTTCTTTAAAGAATATGTCGAGAAGACGTCGGGGGACCTCACCACTTCTACTTTGGGTTCTCGTTGTCTCCATCGCCTGGATGCTCCTCATGAATCTCACGCTGATAGTTATACAGCAGCGAGTTGTGCCGAAGAATGGCATCAAAAAAAAATCAAAAGACTCACAAAGTATGCATTCAAATGAAGAAAAACTTCAAGCATTATATTCCTTCGGATATGAACGAGAAGAGTTTTTCACAAGAGACAAGCACAAGAAATGGTTCCTGAAGGACGTGTCGTGTGAAACAACTGAACTACATCATGGTTTCACTGGTAGGTATTAGTAGTGCCCGTCGAGGTCGGATGTACGCACCCATCGCCTACGTCACGTCTATAACAAATGAGAACTTCATAGATGGCGCCCTGGTTCTCGGCGTGTCGTTGCGTAAAACTTCTTTTTATTTACAAAAAAAAACTCGCAGACTTAGTCATTGTAATAATTTCTTCTCCTTCTCTTGGTGGTGGTGGGGGTGGTGAGACGGAGGAGGAAAATCATATCAGTGAGATATCTGAAGAGCGGTTGTACAGAGAAGGGACGTATAATCATGTCTTTCGGTTTCCTTCGCTGCTGCCGTACGCACATGTCACCACGGGTTGGCTCAAAGACACACTGAACAAAATATTTGTCTTCGACCTCACAATGTATGAGAAAATTCTATACATGGACTCTGATATGGTTGCAATCAAGAATATGGATTTATTATTCTCCCAGCCGCAACTGAGTTACCCAGATTACGTTGGTGCGATCGGAAATAGTAATTACTTCCAGACAGGTTTGATGACCATTATACCGCACAGGGAAATATTTTTGTGTATGTTCAACAAGCTTAGAAACAAGACGTATTTTTATAATAGCACATTTATCGGGCCTTCTTTCTCCCCTACTGACGGAAACCTGATACGGCTAGCCTTCAAGAAGAAAATTGTTCCTATAAAACAAAAGTATGGTCCTAATATTAACCCGAGGTAGCGCATAGATGCAGGCGTATTTAACAACAGTGGAGGAGTAATAGGGGGAGTACCAGGAGAAAGTCCTGTAGCAGTACATCTAAGAGGTGCAATAAAGCCGTGGTTTGATAGACGGCTTCCAAACCTACAAAAACATCTTGGAAAAAGGGAATTCGGCTTCACATATTTTTATTGGTGGAGTTTATATGAGGAGGAAATACATAAAAAAAGTAATTATTATAAAAAGGCCCTTCGTATGGAATCTGAGGGAAATGAGGGGATGCATACAGCAAATGATACTGTGGTGATAGACAATATTCCTTTTGGAATGCATCACAAAGAAGGGAAGAATACACCACCCATCTCTCCTTTGACGCACGTGTGGATGGAGCGATTCTCACGGGATACATACGTGCAGTTATTATCATCGGAGGACAAGAAAAGACGTAACAAAACGACTCCGTTCATGGAAAAAGTAGCAAGTCCTCTTTTTGGTCTTTCCTGTGACGATGTGTGTGCTCAGGTTGGGCGACGTTGCAGTGATGAGGCGCTTTACTTTACTTCACTTAATGACTGTGAGGAGTTGCGTTCCGTCTTTGGATGTGCTCAGTGCGAGATTGGTGTGTACTGGCGGCAGCATCCATGGAATGACTTTCCCGCCGTAGAGAAGATAGAAAATAACGTGGAGAATAAGGAGAAGAAAAATGGAGTGAAAGGGTCATGGAATAATTCTACCGTCCTTGTCTGCCGGTATAATTACCTGCACGACGAGCGAAGCCTTCCCAACCGCAGTGCGAGCTATGCAACGACCCGTCGTTATTGTCCCTGTGTACCTCTCTCATAATGAGTAAAGTCGGTGTGTATGTGTGTGTCGGTGGGTGTGTGTGAAGTTGTTGTAACATAATTCTGATTCTCTACTATCCTCTGATACCTATGCATTCCTTGCGTGTGTGTCTGTGTACGCATGTATTGGAAGGTTCCACATAAAGATATAGAGAAATATTTGGACAGATTTTCCTTGTTTGTTTGTTGTTAATTTGGCTTTGCTTTCGTAATGCGCTCAGCTTGACGTGCTGTGTTGTTAAAGATCTGAAAGTATGTCTTTTTTTTTTGTCTTTTTCTTTTTGCTGCCCCCGTGGTTTTCTTGGGTGCATGACGAAGATCATATTGCTGTTCTCACGGCTACTGCAGAACCACACTCATCCACCTCACAGTTCTTGTGTTTATATATATATATATATATATATATATATATATATTGCTTTTCCTTTATGTCTGTGTTTTGTGTTCTTGCTTCTCTGATTCTTTCTTCATTCCCCTCTCTACTATACACCACATCGCATATCACCACTTGACACAGGGCACAGTATTAGTTGATTGTGAAGTAAGACAAAATAAAAGAGAAACGTCACACCACATATACATACATATACACAGTTTTGTAGTAGTATTCCATGCGGCGCGTCTGGCGGCAGGCAACAACGGCAGTCGTAGGGGCAGCAGCCGTGATATCCCCGTCCAGTACTGTTGTTGTTACGCCTTTGCGTAGCAAATATGTAAGACAGCCGAGCCCGCAGTGGGACCCGCTGCACGAGGACATCAACGCCCACGTTAAGAAGCGCATTCCAGGCGAGACGCGTGTGGATCGGGTGAGGCGGTTTGCTCGTGAGTGGCGGAATGTGGAGTTGGAGCTAGGTGTATACAAGGACTCACGTGGGCGGGAAATCAAGTACAGAAAAACATTCGTCTATCGCTACACGTACCCCAATGCGTTTGACGAATTCTGGTGGCCATGCAAATGACAAAATGAGAGAAAGAGAAACTGGGGAAATGGGTTGGTGTGGGTATGGAAGTATTGGGGGTATAATAGGAAGGGAATAGGACTACAAATTGCATATGCATATATAAGTGTATTCTTTATATAATGGTTGTTATGATCCTCTCTTTTCTTTCCTTCTCGTTTTCTGTCTGGATACACGAAACCAAAAGGGATGCGCTATAACAGTTTTGTGACATGAGTCCAGTGTTCTACTGCTACTCAGACACGGAACGGTCTGTTGTATATTCGGCCTTAATCAGCACTATGAGTGAGGCCGAAAATTAGTTAGTAGTGATGAATGCAGTTTTTGCTTTTTTTTTTCTCGTTAGCTTGCTTCGCTGACTATCTCCTTTTCTTTTCGCTTTCTTTCTTTCTTTCTTCCTATGTGTGTTGCTCTGCGAGCATGTATGAGCAGCGTTGCGTATTCCTCTTCCTCTTTACTTTTTGTTGTTCTTGTTGTTGTTGCATGTGTTTTACCTCCAAAGGCTGCGGTCGCCGATATTAGCTGTGCATACATCTGTGCCTGAAACAAGAATAAACACAGAACCATACACACACACACACACACACACACACACACACACAATCAGTAGAATACTCTGTGCGGCACAGCTCATGACTAACCGCGCCATGACTACGGCCACATCTCCTCCTTCTCCTCGGCTGGACGGCGGTGATGGCGACAAAGACACGGGCACGTTGGCTGAGCAGTTCCCCCTCATTACTCGTCGCATGAGCCGCGCGTTGCTGCGCCACCCAAATTTAGATTCGTTTGCCGAGAACCCGCGCGCCATGCTTGCCGCCCTGCACGAGTTCTTCGCGCGGTGGTCGGCTCGCCAGCAGCGCGCCGCGTTGCTCAGCCTCTCATCGGCGCAGCTGCAGTGCCTCCTCAGCTACGGCGAGTCGACGGTACGCCGAGGGACCGTCCCCGGCACGGCGCTCGCACGGGCCCGCACGCACGCCGAACTCATCGCCGCATCGCCCCTCATCGCCATTGCGACTTTGGCGTCGGAGCTGCAAGGCCTTGAGGTCCCCGTGACGCTCCTGCCGCTCGTGGAGGTGGTGGAACTTGCACGCGTGCTTGACAATGCGCAGGGGCTTGTGACGCCTGTTGGTGCCGTCAACCTCGTGCATCTCGTGGCTCTGGGTGCATCGCTCTGCCCGGCACCGGACCTGAAGACACTCATCCTCATTGTGGCCACGAGTTTACATCACCGTCTGCTGTGCTCCGCCATCTTCTATGAGTGGTCGCTTCTTGATAGGACAAACGCTAAAGAGTTGCATGAGTTGTCCAAGAGGATAGAACAACAACAGCAACAGCAAGAGGCATGTGATGGACGGCTTGGAGACGACGTTGCGTCGTTGATCACGGGCGAGTTTGAAGACCTGGGTAACAGACCTGCTGATCCAGCTATGACACTTACCACAATGGATGGCAATCCTCCTTCCGTTAGATCTTCGGGTATTTCTTCATCACCGGATACTCAACATCAAAACACTGAAAGAATCCTTTCCCCTCAGTTACAGCAAGACAACAGCAACGAAGACAGCAGCCGTGACTCTCTTGTGGAGGAAGATGATGCAAGCGGAACGGCCTGCACAGTGGATATGGAGTTCTGGCGCCGGTTGTGTAGTTGAAAAGTCATGAAACAGAGGAGGAAAGAAACGTGGGAAAGACTGTTCCCCGGTGCCCTCTCATGGGTGTGGTCCGTCATGTCTTTGCATCCGTCCTTGGTTCTTTTACACAAGCCTCTTTTTCTTGCTTACCTTGTTTCTCTTCTTCGCGGTCTTGTTGTGACGGGTGCAGAAGGCCCACACCAGGAAGGATGTGCGAAGATGCATTGCGACTCCGCCGGCGGTGTTTGTTTCTCTCCGACAAGGCAGTGATCGGGACGGCGCTCCAGTCCCCAGACGTGGTAGGGAAGGTGGACGACATTTTGCTCCGCACGCAGAGATCGGAGAGCACAGCTGCGTGCGACTCCACAGACTTGGACAGCTGCATCCGCCGCTGGCTGCAAACCCGCCAGTTTGCGGATTGGCAGGAGTGTGTTGAGTGGCTGCTCTTCCGCGCAGAGTGGCAGCGGGAAGAGGGTGGGTGTGGCGACGCGGCGAACGTAGACAGTGCGCTCTGCAGGCAGACAGTGCTGGACTTGGCCACCCTCTTCTCAGAAGAGGCACGCGCGTATGATGCAGCGGCAGAATCGTTTGAAGAGAACTATTGGAGGCGTGTACAGAAGCGCCGGCAACGCGTGCTGACGAGCAATGGGGTTCATGAGGAAGGGGCCCCTTTGGTTGCTGGGACTCGTGTGTGTTGGAGTATCGCAGCGGAGTTGCCCTCGGTTGTGGAACAGGTCTTCTTGCATCGCTGAAGTATGGTGCCCTAAAATATGTAACACTGTTTAATGAGAGTCCAAAGAAATTAGTTGTCCTCTGGTTCGTTTTGCTTTAGTTACTTCGGCAGGGAACTATTTATTATCACTTTCTTTGCTTTCCTTCCTTTTGTTTTTGTTTTTGCTTTCTTTTTCTTTTGTTTTTGGCCTGCAACGTGGTAGGACGAGAACGCATTATATATTGTGTGATTCCAAATGGCGAGGATCCGTATCAAGGAAGTCCTGCAAATGTTGCTCGGTGATGGTGTTGGAGTTGATGAAGCTTTTCGCGGCGTTCGGAATTGTATAGGTGCGGAAAAGCTTCAGCGTGTTTTGGGTTATGTGTCTCCATGCTCTGAGGAGGATCTGCGTGGAGGAACAGCACTCAGGTATGCGTATCACGTTGGGGAGAGGTTCTTAAAGACGCTTTGTTCGGAATACGCATGTATTCATTTTCCTTAAGAGGACACAAATAAGCTCACGAGAGCGACGCACACGCTTAGCTCCTCGGAGACGCTGATTCCTGTGCTGAGGAAAAAACTCGGTGAACACGTGTCAAAGCGGGAAGTATTCATGCCTTTTCTGGCGCTGCTGATATATGCGGCCAATGTGAAGGTGGCGGCGTCTCTTGTGCTTTCTGTGCTGCGGGGCGTGATGAACGCTTACAATTATGTGATGGCTCTTCCAGCTGTTTCGTCCTGGCTGTGTCCTGGAGAACGTTTCGGTGGGTCGCCCCTTGAGGAACAAATTCGGATGCTAATGGAGGAACTTAAGCAGCGGAAAGTTTATGTGACAAAGGAGGAGGAAGCACGAACTGCTGATGATAATGATGAGGCGGAAAACGAGAATGTTGTTACCTACACTCTGGCTGTGAAGTCTGAGGATGGGGTTCAGCCGCGGAAGACCGGAGTGAGTCTAGCAGAGTACTATGCGATTGTGACAAACGAAGGTGAAAAGTGTGTGAAGAGAGAAAGAGGAGAAGAAAAGTCAGAGGAAAGGATTGACCTTATCTTCGCCAAATATGAAAATGTGGATGCACGATGTTGGCAAGCTGCTTCGACTTCAGTCTCCATACAAGGAAAGACTTACAGATGACTTTGCCCGCAGAGTGCAAGAGCATAAGGGCTGGATGCCGATGAGCGAGATGCGTCTCCTGCTAAGCAATCGGTGCGAGGGAACACTTGAGGAGGCCCCCTCAACAGAAGCGCTGAAGAATTTCCTCGAAAAGCACGATCACTTCCGACGGTTTCAGGTTGGTGTATGCCCAATTACGGGTGGCGAGTTCGAGAGACGGCTGTGCGCCCATGATCGCATTCCGACGTTATGTGATCGCATTTTTAATAAATTTGCGACCTTCACAGATCCGGAAGTATGCCCCACTCATGCGTATATAAATGTGGATGGGAGAACTCTTGGGCGTGATCTTCGCAAAAGGTCTCCAAGGCTTCACGGCAACATCCAATTTGTGCAGGCGTTCTCTTTGGAATCCCTTCAGGAATTCAATGCCTACCAGCACGAGGTACCAGTGGAAGAGCAGCATGATGAAAAGCTTGGTGTAGACAAGGTTTTGTGCTTTTTAGAGTTTTCTCTTCGTGCTGCAGTGTGGGATGAAAAGATGAAGGTAATTGAGGTCCCACCGCGGGAGGGTGCCTCAGCACATTGGCATGTATTCTCGCATCGCAAGGAAAATCCGGACGAAGGTGGTCCGCAAATACCCCGGTAGTATTTCACTGGTAGTGCGGTAACCCTAAGTTGCACTTCTGTTAACGGTAAGCAAGAAAATACAACGCCAACACGGACAGAGAAAAAGGAGGAGGAAAAAGATGAAGAAAGTGAAGTGACGGGTATTTCATTCAGGTGGTACTCCTTTTTGAAGAACGCCGAAGCCACGGGGTTCGACGATGAAGAAGTAGAGCAGATATTTGGCTCTGACAGGGAAAATTCCACCAGTCACAATGGGGAATCGGCAAATGATGAGGATCTGATTATCCCAATGGGTGTTGCGGATTCAATGGAATTTAACACAGACAGTGCGACGGCGCATGTCCTTCAGTTACTCGAGGACCCAAATGAAATCACCACCTGTGTCTCATTCCCAAAAAAAAGGCGCCTGGAGGTGGCTCTTTTGTTGATCTTCGGAAGAAAATTGCGGTGTTCAAAGAATGGCTGAAGTCTCATAACCCCACGCACAGACATCACCCCGCAGAGGAAGGCGATCAGAATGATGCGTATCAGATTATTAAGCGTGGAATATGGGATGACAGCTTCATTAATGAGATTGCGAAGGACTTGGAGCTGGAGGATCTTCCGGACATGAGAGTACTTCGACATGCAGTGACGCGTGAGTGTGAAGACAAAGAAGCAAACTACGAAGTCTTGGAGTATATCGGCGATGCCGTGATGGATTTCGTGGTGGCGTTTGATGCATTCCTGTTCAGGGACACTTGGAAGCTGAGACTCAACATCGACCTCTGTCGCAATGACGTGCTTTCCCACCTAATCCCTTCTGCACTGAGTGAGAGACTCTTCCGGATATATAAGGACTTGAACCGGAAGGTAGATGCAGATATGATGGAGGGAATTGTGGGCGCTGTCTATCAGAGCAAGATGGGACTTGACAGAGTGCGCCAGCTCTTGTCCCACTTCTTCAGCCGCATCCCTTCTGCAATCAACAATGTTGGGGATGATGATATGAAGGATTTACTAAAAACTGCAGAGGCGGTGTGCCCATACATTTCCCACGAGATAAAAATCATTGAAGGTAAGTACAAATGCTCATCGTCTGAAATCATTGATGAGGAGAGTGCTGTAAAGTACGGGATTCGCCCATCTTCTCCAGTAAAGGTCCCCACTCGAGCCATCACACGTCTATACCGTTCAACCGCATTCAAGATAAGGCGTATGCAACACACTTTACAACGGGTACCGTTTACCCCTACCGACATATTTCCTCTGTGGACACCCCGGTACTGTTCAACAGGATTCTGGATGGTTTTTCTAAAGGGTGCATATCGTTTGCAAACGAAATCATTACAAAAGAAACACATCTGGCGTTGGACTTTGACGGTGCAAATGTGAATTCATGTGGTGTGTTGCAAATCATCTGGAATTGGTTCTGCGAACAGTTTGACTCGCAGTCGTCGATGGTTCTCTTGGACTGCTCGGGGATATCAGTTGTGTCAAAAAAGATGAAAGAGTCGTGCCATATCCATTTTCCACAGGTAGTCATAAGTCTTGAAAAACTGGGCACAGCTATGCAGGACCTCAGAGGTTACATCCTGAAGAAATTGAAAAACAGCACACCTCTTGGTAACATTGTTGACTTCACTGAGGATAAGGGCACCGAAAAAGAAAAGACATTCGTTGGGCAAGTTGTGTTCTCACAGGAACACATCATGAAGTATCTCCAGAACCAACAGGAAAAGGATATTGGTGACAAAACCTTGAATTCTAAGGATATACACAGTATCCTTTCATTGAAGAAAGAGTGTATTGAAAACATCCTGAATTTCATGGATATGCGTAGTATCCTCACATTGGGGGGGAACGTGTAGTGAAATGCGGCATTTCGTATTCACCTATCTCAGTTCCACAGAAAATCTGATTGATAAGGGGAAACACTTCGATAAGACTGTTTCCAATCATGGGGCTACTTCCGCAGACAACAAAGAAGATTACATTATTCTAAAAGTGTGCTGAACTTCACGTAATGCAACTGCGTTTGAGAACAGGATTCTGCTTTTGCCCGCAGAAAAGACGAATGTTATTACGGAGGAGTCTTTGGGTGGATTAGACCGTGTCAGCTGAGTTGTGGAGGGAGAGCAAATAAAACCGAAAGAGTTCTTCTTGGAGGTTGTCAAACCACTGTGGAAGAAGAGTCTCTTTTCTGTGGCTCTTTGGGACTGCGTCATCGACAAGGGGCTGGTGGAGAGCCAAAAGCTGCGCATGTACTTCAATGACAAGTATGACTCAGTTTACCGCGAGGAGCACCGCCCGCTCTTTCTGGATGCACTTTTTAGCAAACATGGCAAAGCAAAGACAGTGAATCCCCGCAGATGTGGTGGTTCTTCTCAGGGGGGTGGGGCGAAGGCGGGTGTAGAAGCCTCCCGTAAGGACGAAGAAGCGTTCCCCGTTGAGATTGCTCATGCATCGATGTTGCGCATCATACCGCTGCGGTGCCCGGTGTACCGCGACGTGCATGGAAGAATTCGGAGTGCGTGGTGGGATGGGTGCAACCGGGACGAGACTTTCAGCGATTTCAGTGCCATCACAAAGATGACCAACTTGATTCGCTTGAGGAGCTGTGGGAGGGCGACGGGATTCATGGTGGTGATTGGAGCCTTTGGAGCAACGCCATGTACAGAATGATGGATTACAGCATGGTAAACGCCCAGGTAGACGACAAGAAGAAGACGGCGGCGCTACAGCCGGCCTACTGGACGTTTGCAAGCGGGAGCTCCCAGGCGCATCTCTTCATCGCAGGCGAAAGAGTAATCACGGTTGGCCCCTCCGAGACATTGGAGAAGGCGCCGGAGGAGGGCCTGGGTGTGAAGACACTCTCGCAGCTCCTCGCACCCAGCATCAATGTCAAGCAACAACCCATTTGTGCGGAGTATCTCACAGCACACTCCGAGCATCTCTTCCCGTTGTTCTGCCCTCTGCGTAAAAAGACCTCTGTTGCTGCTGCTGCTGCCACCACCGCGCCCCCAAAGCGGGACGTATCCGTGGTGAAAAAGCCTGCCGTCACGCCTTCTGCTCCTCATACTAATGATGTTGAGGAGACGAAACCTCCGCCCATGCCTCGTGAGACGCGTCGAAATCCGGTTCACTCATTGTTCAGCGAGTGGAATGACACCTGCGTGGACCCGCATCGCATCTACGAGGCCGTGGTGTCAGCGTTCTGCGGCCCATACAAGCCGTCCTTGTTTGTGACCTCCAACCACAAGCTGTTTTCGCTTCTCTTGCAGCGCTTTCTCTTCGTCCTGTGCCCGCGGTTTTTCTGCGAGCCCCCAGAGAAAAGATTCCGATGCGAGAAGAAGCGCCAGTTTGATTTTATTTTTGTCCTTGACGATGCAATTCACATATACAAGGACCCGAAACTAATCGCGATGATGTGGCAAAGCCTCGCAGCGGAAACGGGGTGGATGTACGCATCGAGCGAGAGTATTAAGCGCTGCCTTCAGTTGTAGCACCATTCCCATTGCTTTTGTTTGCGTGGTTATTTCTGCGCATAAATATATACACATACATTCTGTTTTGCTGCTGCTGGCATCTGCACTTCACCCTTTGCACACTGCCCCGCCACTTACTGGTGCTACTGCCACTGCCACTGCCACTTTCCCCCCGTTGTCCTTTTTTTCTTTTTGAAGTTAATAAGATATCCCAAGTTAGAATATCGAATTTTTCATATATATATATATATTTGTTTTTTGTTTTTTTCATTGACAAGGAGTACGAAGGGAGACACCACCAATGGCAACGAACGCGAAAGGTTATGCAGCCCAGGCGGCAAAAGCTCCCCTTGCACCCTTCAGCTTTCAGCGACGCGCTGTGGGGGCCGACGACGTAAGCATCAAGATCGCGTTCTGTGGTGTATGCCATAGCGATATTCACCAGGTGGGCGATGAGTGGGGTGGCTCCTTGTTTCCGATGGTGCCGGGCCACGAGATTGTTGGCCACGTGACGTCCGTCGGTGAGAGCGTCAAGAAGTTCAAGGTGGGTGACACCGTTGGCGTGGGCTGTATGGTGGATTCGTGCGAAAAGTGCACGGAGTGCAAGAGGGGTCTTGAGCAGTACTGTGCGGAGGGAATGACTGCCACGTACAACTCGCAGACCCGTGACGGCAAGGAGCTCATGTTCGGCGGGTATTCTGACCACATTGTGGTGAAGGAGAGTTTCGTGCTGCGCGTGCCGTCCAACCTCGACCTTGCCGCGACCGCCCCGCTGCTGTGCGCCGGCATCACGACGTACTCGCCGCTGCGGCACTGGGGCGTGAAGGCGGGCACGAAGGTGGGAGTTGTTGGGCTCGGCGGTCTTGGTCACATGGCGCTGAAAATCGCCAAGGCGATGGGCGCGGAGGTCACCGTCTTCTCCACGAGCGAAAGCAAACGGGAGTCAGCCAAGGCACTGGGTGCGGACCGCGTTGTCATGTCGAAGGACCCGGCGCAACTGAATGCTGCGAAGGGCACCCTCAATCTCATCATTGACACCGTGGGCAGCGCGCACGATCTGTCGCCGTACCTTCTCACGCTGATGGTCGACGGCGTACATGTGCTGGTGGGTCTGCCGGAGCAGCTGCACCCATCGGTGTCACCCTTTCTGCTGATTGGCGGACGCAAGTCGATTGCCGGTTCACTTATTGGCGGAATTTCCGAGACGCAGGAGATGCTTGACTTCTGTGGTGAGCACGGCATCGTGTCGGAGATCGAGAAGATCGGCATTGACTACATCAACACGGCGTACGAACGTGTGAAGAAGAGCGACGTGAGGTATCGCTTCGTCATTGACATGGCCACCCTTGGGCAATAAGTACTTTTTATCTCGGTCTGTTCACGAATAGGGACGTAGGAATAATACTGAAAGGGAGGGATCTGTTTCTCATTTTTTCTTTATTGGCTTAGTTGCGTTCAGCCTATATCTTTCCGATTTCTTTCGTGTTCGTTTGGGTCTTCGCCGCATTGCGGCGAAAAAACTTTTTCCACCGATCCACATGACAGGTCCCCGTGTGCGTGGGATGTGGAGTAGGTTTACGTATACTGTGCATTTCTTGTTTGCTGTCGCCGCTGTACACCTTTCTTTGGTGCGGGTTGTCTGCCGTTTGTCGTGTGTCTGTGTGTGTGTTGCCGTCCTCCATCGCCACCTCCTCTTCCTTCCTTCTGCTTCTCTCTGTCACTTTTGTGTGTTTTAGACTGATGGCAGTGATGGTGCGTGTGGCTGTTTCTCCTCTTGCTGGGCTGCGGTGCGGCTCTGTGGGCGTGGGCGTCGCGAGGCCCTTCTAGCTCAGTCGGTAGAGCGCACGGCTCTTAACCGTGTGGTCGTGGGTTCGATCCCCACGGGGGGTGCTTTTTTCCACAATGATCGCGCCTCTGGTTCTGGTGAGCGGCGTCCCCGAGTCGCTGCTGCTGCTGCTCCTTTTCTCGCCTCGCATTTCTGTCCCCCGCTTCGTCCAAGTGTGCCCAATTCAGTGCGACAACAGCAATGACGGCAGTTTGTCTATGAGTCACCTTCTCTCTCAGTGGACGTACGTCGCGGAGAAGGATGGTGTGTGGATTACCCCTCCCGGATGACTGGTAGAGAAACTTTCCTCTGGGTACTTGTAGGTGCTCGAGTTTTGGGAAGTTTGGATGGGCTGTGAGCCTTTGAGGTGTGTTGTTTAAAGATTATTTATTGGTCGATGTTGTCACTCTTCATTTATTTGCTATCAATATTTCTTTTCTTTTCGTGGTGAAATTCTTCTCTCTCTCCCTCTCTCTCGGTGTGTGTGTGTGTGTGTGTGTGATATATGTTTAGGCGTCTAGTTTAAGTCGTGTAGTTATTGTTAGTTGCATTTAATATTTGGTAATGTATGGATTTACAGCAAGACGCCTACTTTTGGCACTTGCTTGCTTTGTTCTGTTTGTGACGGTGCCAAATGCTGTGCATGGCGATGTGGGGAACTTCTCTGTTGGTTCCCTTTTGTCCCTATATGAAGAGTTGCGTTTGCCACTGAATGTCGAGAATTTGCCTTCCGTGGGCTCTCGGTATGTGGCAGGTTTGGCTTCAATGGACGAAGAAGACGTGAAGTGCATGAATGGAGGAATCGAGAAGGCTGGTGGCTGTGTGTGTCCTGATCTTCGGAATTTTAGTGGGCTGCGCTGTGAGATGTGTGAACGAAATTCTGCGTGTGCTGCATACGTCGGAAACTCAGGCGAGTGTCACCACAGTCTCAGCATCCGTGGGTCGAATAAACAGTTTGAATGCCACCTTGATTCTCCACTCGTAGCGATTCTCGGTGGAGGCCGCAAAATTAAAGCCGTAGTCACGTTGAACTGTAGTACGATAGATGGTACTGCATTCTCGGCGGGTGAAAACGGTGTTTGCGCCATGACGTTGTTTCGCATTGAACTCCAGCCGGAGCGTGTGGATCCGTTTTTTCATTGCAAGACATCGCAGTGTTCTATGCGTCTGGTGACAGAAGGGAAGAATGATCAAAGCAGCGCTTCTCCCAAATCTCATCGTGCCTTTAAAATATGGACTTTAACAGGACAAATGGTGCTCGTTCTTTTATGTACATTGATTTCCCTGCTACGGTGCATTTCCTCCAAGCTTGGGTATCGCCGTAAGGCAAAAATTGTGATTGGCTTGGCCACTGCTCTTGTTGTTGCCACCCTCCTGTTTATTGGAGTTATGTTTATCATCATGCGGCCAAAGATTCCAGAAGTGTATGCCATCTATGAGTGCAAGAAGACGGAGTGTCACTGTGCTAACAGCTCAGCCGATGTTCCTGAGCCTGTCTGCTCCAAGACGGTTGTCAATGACAAAATATTGCCGCTTATTCAAAATGACATACGGTATGCGTGCAATCTCCGGACGGGCGCTTGTCATCTCACACTTACTGACATTTCACTTCTCTTTGATCTCCAGTGTAATGCCAGTGAGTGTGTAAACACAAGTGAATTCGCCAATGAACCAAAAATAGATCCGCCTGAAATTCAGGTGGCGCAGCGCAACCTCCTTGTCCTCCTCATCATCGCGATGATGTTGGTGATGGTGACGTGCGCCATATCTTTTATACGAGCCTCTGCCTTCTCAAGAAAAAAGGCCGCCGAGTTCGTACGTTTGTTTGGGCTTTCCGAGCCCCAAGTACAGCTGGAAGGTGTCCCCTTTACAGTTGAAGAGAATTGTGGGGGTTGTTTGGATCTCAATAATAATAATAATAATAATAATATTCCTCCCCGGCGGAAACACGGAGTGCAGCAGTCAAGAGATTTCTTGGGATCGGAATGCGTGAAACATGATCCTTCCACCACCACCACCAGGAGCAGTAGCAATGAAATCATTGGGCTCGCCTTTCACAACCGTGTCAGTGGACCATATTCCACGACAAGTGATGCGAGACGCATTTTCATCCCCACGGCGAATGAAACAGACCGAATAGAATTTTACCGACGCCTTACAAGGTCGCCTTTTGAGCTCATGTTGAAAGACTTGGAGTATGCATTGCCGGCGTCGCGTTTTGCAGCGGCTGAGGAATCTGCAGCGCGTCAGCTCTTACATCGAGTAAACTTAAAGGTTCGTTCAGGTGAAGTGTTGGCTATTATTGGTCCATCCGGTGCAGGTAAGACAACACTGCTGGATTTATTGTCTGTACGCAGCAAACAGGGTCAAACATTGGGAACTATTTCTCTTAATGGCACACCCGTGAATACAAACTCTGAGAAATGTATTAAGTTGTATCGTAATATCATGGGGTATGTCTCACAGGAGGATACATTACTGCCATCACTGACGGTGTATCAAACTATTGAATATGCGGCACGTTTGAAGCTCCCGCGGGCCTTCTCGAACACAACCATAAAAAGTATTGTGCGGCATATGATTGAGATGTTGAAACTGGAACGATGTGAGCATACAGTTATTGGTGATGGAAGTGGTCTTCGTGGTGTTAGTGGAGGGGAGAAGCGTCGCGTTTCTATTGCGGTGGAATTACTTGCAAACCCTCGTATTCTTTTTCTTGATGAGCCGACAAGTGGTCTAGATGCTCTCAGTGCTAAGCGTGTCATTGAGGCTGTTGTGGGGTTGGCAAAGGAATCGCCCATGCAGGCTTATGCACCGTATTATTTTGCCTTTAAGCCGATTGTTATTTTTAGTATACACCAGCCATCCCAGGAGATATTTGAATTATTTGATAAACTATTACTACTTTCTCGTGGGGTGAGTGTGTACTGCGGACCAGCATGTCGTGCTGCTGAGAGCCTTGAGAAACGGATTGGGCGTCTCATTGGAGGGGTGCGGGATGTCCCCCGTCTTGCTGATCACCCAAACCACGCAGAATATCTTATGAAATTGGAAGAAGTACTTGATGACACGACTCGAATGGAAATCCAAGAGGAAGACGAGGACGTTGCATCAGGAGAGAATCGTCATGAGGGTACGGAGTTCTTCCAGGAGTGTGGCAGAGAAGGCAATAATAGTGATAACTGTACGCATGATGATAGTGAAGAACTCATTCCAGGGGATGATATTCTCTCTACTGTCGCCAGCTTTCGTGTTTACTATGCAAATGTGTACCAGCAGCTTTCACTCTTAACTTCGCGAGCGGCCTGTTGTCTGATCTCGTCGTTCCATTTGATTGCTTGCCACACTGCAGTTACGGCTTGCGTTGGGGTTCTTATGATGGTCTTGTACAACGAGCAAAATCTTGATCTTCCCGGTGCTTTAAACCGCGCCGGGTCCATTACATTTCTGCTCCTTGTTGTTTCCTTCGTTTCACTCAGTTGCCTGGAGAATCTTGTCACCGAGCGCAAGCTTTTTGTTCTGGAGCGTGAAAACGGCTTTTACAGCGTCTTGCCGTACCTCCTCTCAAAGATATTTGTCGACATTCTCCCCCTCCGCGTTGTCCCAGCGATGGTGCTCGCCTCACTCATTTACTTCCCAATGGGCTTCCGCGTCGACGACGGCGCTCACTTCTTCTGGTTCGTTCTCGTCGTCGTTCTCTTCTCGATCTGCATCACGCTGCTCGTGCTCTGCATCGGCGTCGTCACCGGGTCGTTTGGTGCGGCCGCGTTGCTGAGCAGCGTCGTCATTTTGTGGAACTTCGTCTTTGGCGGTTTCCTCGTGCAGGCGGAGACGGTGCCGGCGCCGCTGCGGCCCTTTCAGGCGCTTTCGCCCTTCTTCCTCGCCTTCGAGGCGCTGCTCGTCAACGAGCTCGACGGCCAGGCGTGCACCTTCACGCCGACCGACGAGACGGGGAAGGAGGCGGCGACGAGCATACCGATCATGTGTGTGCAGTACCTGTCGAACATAGGGCTCAAGCCGGGGCGCTTCAACGGCGACGTTGCAATGCTCGCGGGGTTCATTGTTCTTTTGACATGCACCGCGTGGCTGCTATTTGCGAAGTTCACCAACATTGTGCGGTGATGTGCAGGAATGAAGCCTCAGGGAGAGAGAGAGAGAGAGAGAAGCACATGAATGCATGTACAAACAGGCATGACAAAGAAGGGAAGAGTGAGGTTACGGTTTTTATCATTCCCCATCAGCATCATCTCCAGAGTTTTTGTGATATTGAAGGTGAAGGTGTTAGTAGCAATGGAAGATACAGCAAACAATTATAATAAAAGAAAAAAGGGAAAAAAATATGTACAGCATGAAGTCCCAGAACGAATTTCTGTCTTCGGTGGCAAGCAAACAAACAACATTTTCGTACGTATGCGCCATGCATGTGCCTGGTGTTTTCGCTTATGTTCGAAAATGTTTCCTACTGTGTTTTCTAAAAAGAAAATGAAAAAGAAAGGATGGAAAACGAAGAAAATGATGAGGGCTTGGACGAGTAGACATATGGAGACGAAAAAAACAAACAAACAAACAACAACTAGAGAGAAAAATAGAAACACGTTATTCTTATTTTTGTTCTCCTCCACTGCCAGTCTCTGCCCCTGCCCCCTTTTTTTTCTATCCCCACCTTATCCCATTCCTTCTTTCCTTCACTGTTCTTTTATTTGCTTTTTTCATCTTTTAAAGTGTGTGGATTTCCTTATTTCCCAACAACCGAATACTTAATTAGCCCCGTGTATTGTTGTTGTTGCTATTTCTTGAATTATTATCTGTTGTATCATTTCCTCCTGAAATTTATTTACTTTTTCCCACCTTTTTTTATTTATTATTTTTCTTTGCCCCCGTATACATATATATGTACACATACTCAGGCTGACGTCATGCCGAATAATCTTTTCCCTGCACCCAAATCCAATGAATACCAGTGGCGTAATTTATACCTGAAGCAGTACGGGATCTGCATGTATCCCCCGCCGATGCCGAAGAACCCCGAGCTTGCCGCCGCCAGCGCGCAGATGCGGCGGCGGGGCGACCACGACGCCACCAGAAACAGCAGCAGTCACACCAACATGTTCTCCCCCGGCGACGACGCGGGGCCGCACGACGCGAGCGGGCAGCGCATGCCGCCGGCGTTGCGCGACTCCGCATTCTCCTTGCGGACCACATCGGACCGCGTCTCCACCGAGTCCCGGCGCCGGTCGTCGGGCTACGAGGGTTTGGAGGTGCTCAGCGACCAGCAGCTCTTTTCAGCAGACGTGTTCTCATATCTGAGTGGCCCCAAGAGCGGGTCCATATCGCTGCTCGGGCCGCAAACCCCGCTGGACTCTGATGCGTTGAGGCCGACAAAGTTTCCCTCAATCCTGAGCGGGTCGCAGATGGGGAGGCGCAGCGACGCGGTGCAGCCAAGGAGTAAATCAGGCGACGAGGCGGGGAAGGCGTTGGGGTGTCCGCCGAGTGATCTGGTGCGGCTGCAGCGCGAGACGTGGCAGCTGCTCATGGACAACCGCATCATGGCGTGGTTTGAGCGGGAGGCGAAGGAGCGTGGGCGCATCGCCGCGAGTGTGCAGCAGCGACTGCTGGAAATTGTTTCGTGGAAACCGGGGCCGCAGACCAGAGTGGCATTTGCCATTGAGAAACCAACTGAGGACTCCGCGAAGAAGACGGCGGACAATGAAGAGGGAACGAAGAAGAAGAAGAAGAAGGATGAAACAGTCGGGCCCTTTACGCCGTCTTCTCCCTTTCTCACAGACACTAATAATAATACCGCGGATGTGGAAGAAGAAGAGAAACTTATGCAGACATTAGAGCAATTTGCCCCTTATTTTGCTGTTATTTCATCACCAGAGGTGGTTCAGCAGTTTTCAAGCAGCACTGCTATGGCAAGATATCGAGGGAGGCGCAATGAGGTTCCAACTATTATTGGTCTTCCTCTTTTCAGCCAATATGCAACCTGGCGTGAAACATATGAAAATCGAAAGGCGTGGAACTTGGCACCGTTTAGTTTTTTCCTTATTCACGATGAGAGTTACAACTACTCTCATATTGTGGCTTTGTACGTACTGCTGGATCTCATTGGCAGCTCTACCCATACCCATACGGCCAACTGTGTAATAAATGAACGACAAAGGCAATTTGTGGTCGATTTTCGACAGCGACGAAGCTGGCCTGGAAAAGATACCATGATGGAGTCAACACTGTGTCCATTGTATCTTGCGCAGCAGCTTACAGAAGACCTCCTTCTTGCATATGAGCAGAGCACGGCACGCACAACGCTCTCGATGGCCCTTTTTGTTCACGATTTTCTGACAGACGTCATTATTGATCCCGACACCGCCTCATGTTTCTTGAGTATTAACGCCTTGAAGCGTCAGTGTGGATGTAATAGTACTCCTCCTCAGTCCTCACCTTCTACTGCTGCACCGTCTCCTTCTTATTCTGCTGGCGGTAAGGGTGCTAAACCAACAATGGGTAGTTCTTCTGGTAACGATGAAAAGAATGACTTCAGTAATGAACCCCTGAAGGGCGAAAATAATGAGGGGAAAAAGGCTGAACAGTCAGAGAATATCAAAGAAGAAATAAGTCCTGCGCCTGCAGATGATGAACTTGTGGATTGGGGATCTTTGAAAAAGTTAAATGACGACACCTTTGATGAGCTCTTTGCATTAGTCAACTGGTTCGTGGACGTGCCAACAGCTAACAGTTCTATTCCCGCTGAGCCAAAAATTGTACCGGTCTCATCACCATCACCATCCCCTTCACCAGCAGCAGCAGCGGCATCATTATCAGGCCACCTAAGGAAGCGGTCTTCCGTGAATAGTGCGGCCTCACCTGGATCAGTGGCCCTGGACAGTAAAAAGAGTAGTCAGCATCATTTCGGTTCTGAGGTGAGTGCTGTGCTGTCTAAGGATACGAATTATGTTGTTGGTCGCACAAGAGAGTACGACGCCACGATGTCTATAGTTGAGGCAATGACTCGGTATGAGGTGCAGCGGCAACGAATTCTGGATATGCGGTCGAAGGGAACACAACAGTCAGTGGCCTCTCCAGTATCGGCCAATAAGAAGAGCCGAAAGAAACGTGCAACCTTATCTCGTGCTGCAAAAATGAGTGAGCCCATTGATATGCCGGAACTTTCTCTAGGAACAACAATTCTTGCAACCCCACTTTCATTTATTACAACATATATTCGTCTGCATGGGGCTCCGTGGTTACGAGAATTACTGAGTCGATTATTTAACATTCTCCGACGTGAGAGTGTATTACTGTATGTGAATGGATTTGAAATGGAAGCCCCTCCCCCTCGTTGCAGTTCCACATCTCGGGAATTGCTATCCCAGCTAAGTATAAGTGAGGAGAGAAGCACAGATATCACTTCTAGTTTTGGGCGAGAAACAGGACGGTGGCGACACTTGAGCCAAAAAGAGGTCGCATACTATCAGCGAATGGAACGTCTGGAGGACCTCATTTGTCAAGACATCCAATACGTCATGGGAGAGTTCTTTGGTTCCTTGTTTGGCAAAAGATCCATGACGCGTCTTCCACAGGGCATTTCCATAATGTTAACAAATTTCTGTACAACGATTCATCTTCACCTGCTGCGGCAACACATGAATGTTGACTTGTCCATTGACAAGCCGACCATCGCCGTGCGGAAGTGTGTGGCGGAAATGCGACAGCAACGTCTCACGGGCGGTGGTAGTCCATCCGTGTTTGGTCAACATCAGTATGATGCAACGGATCGTCTTATCCGAAGTATAGAGAATAATCGGCTTGCGAGGTTTATTCTTTTTGACTGCTGGATTCTGCCCAGTATTAACAACGCCGTGGAATTTGGCTTCATCTCGGAAAGTGCATCGAATCATCTCCGGTGGAACCTGGATGCCTTTGGGCGATATCTCAAAATTCTTGTCAATGCTCCATTCGTTGCCTCTAAAGACAATGCAGATGTATATATACATACAGTCTCCCCATCGAGGCTATATTCATATCAGAATGCAACGAGTCCTACTGCAGAAAAGAAATCCCGCGCCATGAGTGATGTGTCTTTACCGCCACGCTGTGATACATTGAAACTACCACCTCTCATCAATGGTGTGTATGACATTACTACTGGTTCTCTCATGCAACTATTTCGAGATCCAGGCGAGGAGGAAATGAATGTTTGGCAGGGTGGTTTTTCCTTTGGAGAAATGTCATCCTCAGTGAACTCACTTCGTGGAAGAGGATTTGAAACAAGTAGTGCTTTATCCGAGTTGCGTAAGACGTGGAGTGATTTATCAGGCGCTCTCAGCTCATTGAATGAGACCATTGGTATTACTGGAGGCGATGCTGTGGGAGATGAAGTGTTCGTAGACGATACAGATATTACTCCTATGAGGATTTTAAATATCTTTTGCGGCCAAGCCTCAAATGACCTCTCAGCAAAAGTGGTAGTATCAGAATATAATGTCTCACCGTCTATAGCAGCCGCATGTATCAGTAAAACATTTTCTCTTGTGTCTGGACAGCACCCCATTATACGCAATGCATCTCTGTCAAGATCCTTGGTTGGACAATTCCGATCCTCTCCATACCTGACGTGTCTCATTGGAGTTTTGTTGCACCCCCGCATGGTTGCAAAGGTATTGGATAATGTTTCTCAGAACAGCCATGCGTTCTATAATGCACTAATGAAGCCTTTGAAAGAGGAGAGTATGCTGTCATTGATATCTTCCTTGGTGATGGCACGGAAAAATATGCCGCTCGTCGACTCAAACGAGCTTATTTCATTGATAGCGGCAATTCAGGTAAAAAGTGCAGGTAGTGGCATTGGGGGTAATGGTGCAACGGATGAGGATGAGAAAGTGTATGAACAAAAAAAAAGGAGCGGGTCTATGGCCACGTGGGAGACAGCAGCACGGCGGCTTCTGCAGCAGCGAGCTCTAGTCACCACAGGCTTTGCACTCCCACCGGCCTGCACAATTCACCCGCTTCTTCGCCGAACCGCGCCAACAAATCCGTACCCGAATCTACGTGCCACCCAAGAGAGCATTATACGCGAGATGCAGCGGCCCCCGACGTGCCTTGACACGTGGTGGCGCGCCATGGTGGTGGCGCTCACAGTGAAGGCGATGAATGTCATTGAGGAGTGCAGCGACAGTCAGTCCATGCAGTGGGAGGAGTGGTGCCACGCAAAGGTGCACGAGATGCAGCGGGAGTACCGAGGATTGTGCTCGTACTTCATACAGCACAAAGGGGGTCGACTGGACATCTCTAGAGCGAGAGCGCTGTCATGTACAAAAGAGAAGAAACGGCGGTCGAGCAGCATTACTGGATCACTGAAGAAGAGCTCACTGATGCGGGTGTTGGAGGAACCAAAAAAAGAAAAGAAAAAGAACAAAAAAAAGAAACGCACTCTGTCGAAGCCCAAGAAGAAAACCAAGTGATTTGACAGTAATCCCTCAAAGAGGACTAGTTATATATAAAGTTTTCTAAAGGTAAAGATGAACGAGAGAGAAGAATAAAGCACTTATTGTTTGTTTGTTAACACATCGATGTAGACTTTTTCATGGAGGCTGTCTTAGCGCCTTTTTTTTTTTTGGTTGCGTCTGTGGAAGGAATTCGTTCCTTCTTTACCTTCTTTCTCTGTGTGTATATATACAACATTCCTGTCTTGTGTTCTGTAGATATGTATGCATGTATGTTTCTCTTTGTGGAAATCCATGTTCTTTATACTCTTCCTCCTGTTGCTACTACTACTACTACTACTACTACTACTACTACTACTACTACTGTTCTTGTTTTTCGTTTTGTGCGCTTTCCGCTTCCATTTACATTGGGTTTTTTTTGGCCATTCAGAAAGACATAAATTAAAACAAAAACAAAAGAGAAGGGCCCTGCTCTCGTGCCATGCATGATCACTATCAGCACCACCACAGCAACCATTGCAACCACATAGATGAGAATAATGTGGTGAAAACTCCGCCGGGTGTTCTCGATGTATTTGTGGAGAGACTGCGGGAGGTGGAGTCACTTCACTATGCCGCGGCTCTTGATACACTGGCAGGTATTCGTGGCGTGCAGCTTTACAAAGAAACTCTCGCCGCCCTGAGTGCCATTGGGCAAATGAAGTGCACCACTGACGGCAAGACATCATTCATGGAGTAAGTGCGAGATTCGCATGTACAGATAGACAACCACATGTTGTTTCTCCTTCTCCTCCTCCTTTACGTCTTGTCTTGTGTATTTTAATCTGACAGAGTTTAAAGTTTTTCTGTTTTATTGTTCTTTGGCACATACACAGATGTTTTTTCCTCCCCTATTAATCCCCTTGCTCCTTGTGAGTGTTTTGCTTCGCTTCCACGACTGGGTGGCTTTGCTTGGTTACTATGGTTGCTATTACATCACAGATAGCCGGTACTCGCCCTTCATAGCCCTGTTGTGAGTAATTTGTATACATGTATAACATATACGCATATGATTTCCTCCTCCCTCTTGTTCCGTTGTGTTGGGAAAAAACATGCACTTTTTTTTTTTCCTTTTCTTTTGCTGTGTCGTATAATGTGTAAACAACTATCCCTCACATTCCATTGAATTAATGGATTGCAACCAATAGTTGAAAAGGTATAAGAGAATACGATATCATTTTCAACAAGAAAAGAAGAAGGCAAAAGAAAGTCATGTCCGCTGCAGTCCCAAGTGAGTACAGAACCAACGTGGAGCCCTTTGGTGATGGATACATGATCACGCTGATGTCCCCGGACCTACGCGTGTCGCTGCTCACTCACGGTGCGACGATCTCCTCCGTGCAGTACCGCGTCCCGCACTTGGCCGGCAGTGGCATTGCAGACAAGGACGGGTGGGTGCACGTCGCCCTCGGCTTCGACACACCGGCGGAGTTCATGCAGGACACGTCGTACATGGGCCGCACTGTTGGGCGCTACGCCGGCCGCATCGCGAATGGAGAAGTTGCGATCGCCGGAAAGACGTTTGCGCTGCTGCGGAACGACGGGGACAACACGCTGCACGGCGGCCCTGACGGTTTCTCGATGCGGCCGTGGAAGTACATTCGGCTGGACGGGGCGGACGAGATGGGCATCGCCTTCCACCTCATCTCGCCGCACCTCGACCAGGGCTTCCCCGGCGAGCTGCACGTGACGGCGACGTACACGATACTTAAGAGCAAGCCCGCGACACTCAAGTGGAACCTGCAGGCAGTCGTCGCGGAGTCGTCACCGGTGGACGCGACGACCGTCAATCTCTGCAACCACATGTATTGGAACCTCAACGGCGTGCCGTCGGTCCCGCGCCGCCTGCCGCCGCCGGTGACGAACCACGAGCTGCAGCTGCACGCCAGCTACGTGGCGGAGATGGACGAGCTCATCCCCACCGGCTCGATGATGGCGGTCGAGGGAACACCGCATGACTACAGAACGTGCCGCCCCATCCGCGACGGGATTGAGGCGACGCGGGCGATGGGACGGGACCCGCCGGGCTACGACGACCCCATCGCCCTCGACAAGTGGGATTCCGAACTGCACGCAGCGGGGCGTCTTGTGAGCCCCGCGACCGGCATCACCATGCGGCTCGAGACAACTTCTCCGGCGGTGATTGTGTACACTGCAAACCACCTGCCGGAAAAGGCCAGTGGGGAGGCGGGTGAGCGCTTCCAGCGGCACAGTGGTATCTGCTTAGAGACACAATTTTTTCCGAACTCGCCCCACATTCCATCCTTTCCCAGCACAGTGATCAAGAAGGGTCAGAAGTTCGACGAGACAACTGTTTGTCACCTGAGCATTGCCCCACAGAAGTGATGAAAATTTTTTGATATATATATATATATATTGCTTTTGGTTACCTGTATACCTGTGTGGTCGTGGGAAGGGAATAGATGCGAAGGGTGATTCACACCGTGGAATATTCAAAAGTAAGAAAAGGAAAAAAACAACAAGGACAAAAAGAGCCCTGAAGGTACACTCCTTTATATTGATATGGTTATTATTGTTGCTACTTTTCTTTTTTTGTTTGTTTGGTTTTTGGTTTGTTCCTGTATTTCGTGGTACAGATGGTGTGGGGAGGAATGTGCCCTTATTTTCCCAGATTCATACATACACACATGCGCATATACACATGTATATCTTCTTTGATGCGCTGGTAGTTGTATTCCGTGCAGTGTCTGTCTTTTCCTCCTCGCGGACTCTCTTTTACCTCATATTCTTTACGTATTCTCTCTTATTCTCTCAACCTTCCTTTCAAATTCCTTAGCAGACTCTTTCTGTCTGTGTGTGGAATGAACATTGTGACGTCGTACTTTCTAGTCAAGCGGCTGCCGGGCAGTGTCTTTCTCGGCGACGCCACGCTGCGGCACCGCGATGCGCGGCAGTCTGAATACATCGACTGCATCCGGCGCAACGCGGCACACGCGGAAGTAGCATCACTCCATCTTCTCATCGAGGGCGATGACGCCTACCGCCACATCCGCGAGAATGTATTAGACAACGATAACTTCTTTGAATCAAAAGAAGCGCGGCGCAAACTCGTGCCAATCCTGCGGCCCGCAGCGCAGCCCACGTACGCCGATCTCTTCGACCACGCAAATAAGCTTCTTCGCGGGAAACTCGCGATGATCTGCAACGCCGACGTTTACCTTCCTCGCCTCGGGGCTTCTGTGCACGAGATCCGGCGGCTGTTTGATGCATCCACAACTTCTCGCGTGGCGGTTGCGCTGACGCGCTACGAGAGCGACGACCGCCGGGACGCGCCGCTTATTAATGACTATAGAGGATCGCACGATGCGTTTATAGTTTGCCCGCCGATTGAGTCGTCGTTTGTTGATAGCGTGCGGCACCCGCAGAACTGCTACAAGGCGGAGAACATTGTGCTGCACGAGCTGCAGCGGCATCGGTACATCGTTGTGAACCCGTGCCGTAGTTTCATGATTGTTCACAGGCACGCGGCGGACCTGCGCCAGTGGCTGCCGCCCGTTGACGAGGCGCGCTACGCACGGGCACCGCCATGCACACTGGACGAGGCGATAAATGTTATTAAAAACACATGACTCTCAGTGATGATATTGGTGATGAGATGTTGGAAGTGCCTCTTGCTGTTGTTTTGCGGTTATGACGTATTTTTCTTTCTTTCTCTCTCTCTCTCTCTGTGTGTGTGTGTGTGTTTCCTTTCACATACAAACACATTTCTTCTCTCCCTTTCCTTTGTATTTGTTGCTGTGCTGCATTATCTTTGCATTCTACCCGTGTACGGAATATAATTCATGTAATTTGTTATACAGCAAACACTTTTTTCTTTCCGGATTTTCTTTTATTTGCAGCAGCTTTTTTTCACCTCCATTATATTGCCCATTAAACCCATTATTAGGCGAAAGAGTTGGAAGAAGAGTTGGTCCATATATACAAACACACAGCACGTGCAGCTGCTTGAGAAGCTGTAGAAAGACAAAAAAAACTAAAAGAGTTCTTTTTCGTTTTGTTTTATTCCTTAGTTGTCTTACGCTGCTGGTGGAGTTAAAGGAAAAAAAAAGAAAGGATAAAAAAAGAGAGAAAGAGAGGAAAAAAAAAATACCTGTGTTTACGTAGATCTGTGTCCATGAACGAATCAGCCGTAGATATACCTGCAGATGTATTATGTTCAGCGCAGTCCCAGTGTGCAACACGGCTGATGATGACTCGACAGCGCAACACAGCGCGCTTTATGTGTACCTCTTCAATAGAGCCGTTTTCCAGTGAACCTCTTCCTTCCTTCTCGTCTTTTCAGAATAAAGAGGCGTTCACCCGCAACCCTCTCTCTATATGGAGCATTATTCGCCTAGGCTACTGCTACACATTGTCAAGCGTTATCCGTCGGCCACGTAACTTTATTATTGGATTGCTCTCTGTGGTTGTTCTTGTCTTCTTCACGGGGATTCTGATACTGGCTATACAGAAGATACCGTACGTATTTCTTCGGCTAGGAGAACTGAGTCTTGGAGAAATGGATATGGTAATAACTGGCGGAGGTGGAAATATTTTCTTGAACTATACTGAAATGCTGCAGGCTGTGAAGAAGATTCCAGAGGTGAAGGGGATCGTACCACGTTGGCTTTTCCCTGCAACGGCTACGAAGGAAAACTATATATTGTCCTCTTCTACTCCTTATTCTAATGGCGTGCTACCTACAGACATATCTCATGTGAACATCCTTGTCCTTGACAGTGCGCTGGAGAAGGAGGTCGGCGTGGGCAGAGCGTGGAAGCATCGGGAGATCGGCTACGCGGAGTCTCATGTGTTTTACTCCGTCCTGAATTATCTGAAGATCAGACCAAACAGAGGAGAGCGTTTAAAAATAGATGTTACCCTCGATAAACTCCTCGGTAGTGGTGCAAATAATATGATTCCCTCTGATTTATTTAATGTATCCAAACCAACTAACATCAGTGATCCCCTCTCCCTGATGTTGTTTTTGTACTTCGAGAGGAACGGCATACAAAAAGATAACATTAATTTGCTGAACTTCACGCAGATCGCGTTTCCCCTCAACGCCATCGATGAAGTGAGGGAAGCGAAAGGGAAGTATCCCTCCATCCTTGGAAATGTCCTTCTCATGGATTACAAATATCTCATACCACATCTCGTGAGGGAGAACTGTCTCGCTCAGCCTCCGTTTTTACCTCTCTCCAAAGGCAGGTTGCTCAACTGGGTTCTCTCTCCTCTCCATGATAAAATCGTGGAGCTTCTTTCCACGGTGGACTTGTTGAACTACGTCCCCATCATTTTTTTTGTGTTGAATAACAAACAAGAGATTTACTACAAATCGTCCGGCGCAAGAAATAGAGACATTGTGAAAATCTCTAATAGCATCATGAGACAAGTCATGACATCAAAGACGAGTGCGAGGGTGAGTGCGGCCATCATGAATGGAGAGGTGAGTTACCCTATATTTACATTCCTCGAGAAGCTTGAAACGTTGAGGTCTCTCCTGGTCGCCTCGCTGCTATTTATTGTGTGCGGGATTATCATCATCAGCGTGTTGCTGTTTTATGTGATTTTCCATATTTACCAACACGAGAAAATGTATGAGTTCTCACTGCTGAAAATCCAGGGACTGAATAACAAACAGTTCATTTTCATTTTTATATTTTCTTCTGTTTTTTTCATTTTTCCGGGGACCTGTATTGGTCTTCTTCTTCTTTTTCTTGTGAATATGTTACTGGAGGGTTTCCTGTCAAAGCTTACGGTGTTTTCTCCCCTGTTGTATGTAAACAGTACAAATTACTTGCCCTTCTTGATCTCTGCGTTGGTTGGAATCCTTCTCCCTTTTCTCATTAACGTATTTCCGCTTGTGACTCTCATACGGAATAATTTTCTCGGTGCGGATCTGCAGGCATACAAAAGCAACAGCAGCGGTGGCGGTGGAGGAGGGGGAGGAAGGAGCGGGGACACTTCCGGCGGCGGCGATAAAGTAAAAGTGAAGAAAATAAAAATGCAATCAGTCCACATCAATTTGTGGGAATTTATTTTGAGCGTTTTTCTCATCTTCATTGGCTTTGTCGTTTATTACCTCATCCCGTATTCCTTTATGTTTGAAAAACTTGTCGTGTTGTTTTTTCTCATCGACATTTTGTTGATGTTTATGATTTTGGGCTTATGTTTTATGTTTTGTATTTTGGAGGGCACCATGAAGAGAGTTTCCTTGTGGGTATTCCTCCTCATCTCCTCTCTCTGCATGAAACTGTGGAGAAAAATCATGCGGAGAAAAGGCGGTGGAACAAGAATAAAATTAAGAGAAAAAGAAACAGAAAAAGAGGAGGAGGGAGATGATAGGAAATTCAAAATGATTATTCTGAGAAACATGCGAAGTAACCAGGGACGAAACTCAAAGATTTTCATTATGTTACTTATAAACATCTCCGTGCTAATCTCCTCCTTTGTAATGTTTACACTATTATCCCGCAGCGCAGAAAACACTGTGTACATAAACAACGGCGCGGATGTTCTCATTACGTCCTCCCACATCACGCACCCAATAGACGAGGCCACGCTAACTGCATTCCTGCAGACAAAGAAAGGCACTATAGTGGAGAGCTGGTCGTACCAGAGTTTCTCTCTGCAGGACTACCCGCAGATACAAACCCCGACGAGGTTGGAGTCCGTTGTGAAGATTGGGTGCTCTATGGAAATCGTTACAGTCTCGAAGAATTTACTGCAGACAACTTACCCGAAATTTGTAATGGTTAAAGACACCATACCTGCAGACACTAGCGATGGTGGGAAGAAGGATAAGAAAAAGAAGAAAGGACATGATGTTGTTAAGAATTTGTTTGAGTACAAACCTACGAATAACGGCATTAATAATAGTCAGATCATAGTCACTGGACTTCCATCCACATCATCATTGTCGCATTCCTCCAACAGCCCCGATAACAAGGAGAATATATTAAACAAGAAGAATTACATCATTCCTCTACTTATGGCATCCTCTGTCTTCTATGACATTGGGTCAACTGTGGACTCCATGTTGATACTGGAGTACAAGTACGTAATTGCCGACCTCGTCAGAGTTACTCGCTTCAATACAGTCATTCACACTCTCGTAAATCGTTTTTCGGGATTCCCAGACCTGATTTCCTTGCCCAGTTCCCTGCAAAACAGCCAGGTGATTGTTTCGAATAAAAACTTCCTGTTGTTGATAAACCCGTGGAACATCGACTTCAAGAACAACAGCAACAGTGGTAGTAGTGGTGGGACAAACTTGACATTGGCCCCGAATGCCATTAAAGACATAAGGCAGAAGAAATTATTCATCAAATTTGCGAAGCACAGCACCAAAAAAGACCACATTATTCTCACAAATGAGATACAGGCGTACATCGATACAGCATACCACTCGGTGAGCAACACAAATGAGCAGATCAATCAGATAGATGTCATCCGGGAGTTTATTATGTATTTTTTCTACTTCACTGCGGTCATATGTTTTATTTTTTCCATTTTGATGATGTGGATAACGTTTGCGACAAATGTCAAGATGAACAAAGAGACCCTCGTCATTCTCCGAACGTTGGGGTGCAGGAAGTGGGAAGCCGCGCGACTTATTATATACGAGGCACTTGTCATTGTCTGTTCAGCGTTTTTCCTCGGGCTTATTATTGGGATCATTGTGGGCATTGTCTTGGGGTACCAAATGATGGACATTATGATTGTGCCGTTGCAGTTCCAGCTGCCGTATTTGTTTATTTTCATACTTTTCGTGTTGAATATAATCGCAGCGGTTGTAGGGTCGTTGATTCCGTTTTATGAAGTCGGTAAGAAGAATATTAACGCCATCCTAAGGACTATGTAGACAAGAGATGTGAGGAAATACTTTTTTTTCTCATTTTTTTCTTTTTTCTTCTCTTATCTCTTGTTCTCTCTGTGTTTGTGCTTGTGTGTGTGCACGTATGTGTATGCATAGTTGTAATGAAGAAACTTTATTATATGTGGATTCCACGTATATATATATATATATATATATATATTATTAAGTATTATTATTGTATGTACATAAGACAAAACAAAAGTGAAGGGCGTTGCTTTTGTTTTTGCCATTTTTGCTCTGGCAGTTTATACACATGTTACTCACATATATATATGTGTATGTGGGTTTACAAACTTTCTCCTTTTCTTTCTTTATTTCTATCTATATACATGTATACATCTCTCCCGTCTGGGTGCACCTCTTTCCCGTGGTAGACGTCAACCGCCAAGGCAGCAATAGTACTTGGGGGGAAAGGCAGGCGTGTGGAAGTGAAGTACATAAATATAAATAAATAAATAAATATTTATTTATTTAAATATAACTTACATAAATGTACGGTGCCCATCATCGTGTAGCACAACTTCGCCGCGGGGCTCCCGCTGCGGAAAAACATTCCGCTGCGGCTGCCACAGCTTTCTGCGACTCATTCGGCGCAACTCCGGTGGGCACGCAGCACGACCCCCACACGCAGCGCAGCGCACAGTTAAGAATTCCCCCCGCGGGCGGGGTGGCTTGCGGTTACGCCCCACCGGCGACGTTGCGGCGGTCACGCCTGGCGACCCCGTCGGCTGCGGAGCCGCCGCGGTCTTCACAACTGTCGATGCCAGCGGCGGGACTGATGACTTCTGCGCCCACGCAGGCAGCACCGCAGTGCAGGGACACCGCCGCGGCGCTGCTGTCGCTCGTGCAGTGCATGCAGCAGCAGGAGAAACACATGACAGCCGGCTTAAATAATCTTTCGCAACTCCCAGTGCTTGTTGACGTGCAGCAGGCGCAGGTGACGGCGATTAACGGTCTCACCGCTGAGGTGCGGGCGATGGCCGCGGTGATGCGTGATGCAGTGGCAGTGCTGCAGGGCCCACATAATGCAGAGATGTATGTAACTGCGGGAAACCCTTCTTGTCATGGTTCCTCTCTCTTGAAGCAAACTGCACATGGTGGCGCTACTGCTGATAATAATAATAATAATAATAATAATAATTCAACGTGTGCTCTTGTGCTTGGAACCGACTCCCCCTCCACGACGCCGCAGATGGCAGAAGGGGAGGAGGAGGGGGGAGGCGCTGCATACATCTGCCACTCACAGTTGCGTCATGTCAGGCTTCGAGGCACGGAGGGAACGGCGGTACGTGCACGATCTGAACTCATTGAGGACGACGTCTTCTCCATGTAAAGATAATTTTTATCACATACACAGAGAGAGAGAAAGAGAGAGAGAGAGAGAAACCTTATGCGGTTATCTGTACTTCTCTCACAGACTCACTCATTCCTTCTCACAAGCATTTATTTATTTACTTGTTTACTAACAGCAAAGTCACAGATGCTAAAGGATGGAGGAAAAGAAAAAAGGTGCAGATGGTGTGGTGGCCAGTAGCCCCCCCCCCCCTGCCAGTGAATGCCTTTATTCACGATGAATAATTATTTGGTTCTTTTTTTGTTTTTGTTTTCTTTAATTATTATTTTTATTTTTATTTTTTCCTTTTGTCGGCTTCCTTATGTATCCTCTCTCAATTATTTCTCTTTTACGTATGTGCTCATGCACGTGACTTTTTGCTCCTCATCCTCTGTGTGTCAATATATACATATATAGAGATGTATGCTTATATTTACTGTGATGGGTATTTTGTTTTTTTTCCTTCTTGCTTGAGCTTTTTTTTTTAATTTTTCAATCACACGTGTCTTCTGCTTCTGTTTAAATTTCCCCCATCTTTAGCTCTCGCACCTCCACAAACATACACACGCACACACATCATACATACACACAACACGAGTAAGGTTCATTCCTAAGAGAGACTGTGAATGAACTCTGTGGGTGGTAGCTGGAGGATTGGCCTCAAAGACAACATCCGATCCTCTGAGGAGGCAATTCACCGTCTTCGTGAGCGGCAGAGAAATCGTGAAATGACGCGGGATTTGTTGTCGTCCGCGGTCAATGCTCCTCGCGATGCACACGTGAATGCACCGAGGCATTTTCCTGCATCCTATCCGGAGTTGGAAGACAAGGTGAACACGCTGCAGTCACAGGTGAAGAACTGTGTGACAGAGCTCGAGACGGAGCGGGCGGTTCGCTGCGACAGCCTCCACGAATTGCAGCTGAATTTTTCGAACCAGATTGGAGAGATGAGGGCGATGCTTCAGCAGGTCAGGAAGGAGAACGAGTACCTGACTGAGACCGTGCGTTTAATGGAGAAACGACTGTCATCATCATCCTCTTCAACATCTGCTTTCGCAGGGGATAAACATGTGGATGCTGGCGGCCGTGCTCCTCCTAATTCTTCTGCTGCAGTTGGTGGTGGTGGTGGTTCGTTGGATCTGATCAGACGTGTGGAGGAACTCGAATCTGCAGTAACGCGACAGAGGCGATTGGTGGAGGATCGCCAGGCTCGGCTAGACGTAGTACTTCGTGAGATGGTTGGAGTGAGGGTGGATTCCGGAATGGAGCGTATGCGGTCTGTGGCGCGGGATGCCGCAAGAGACTCGGTGGAGGACCTTCTGCGGCTGCGACTTGCGGCCGTGCAGAATATGTTCAACGGCGAGCTGCAGAATGTGATGCAGTCAGCCGGCGTTGCCGCAGAGGTGGCAAGCGTCACAGAACGTTTGTTTTACCAGAAGGAAAAAGAAATCCTGCAGCGTGTGCATGAGTTAGGCTCCGTTGTGGATGCTGTCTCGCATAATAGCCGGAAGCACGAGGCGAGTCTTGGCGACATGGAGACCCGCATCATGGAGAGAGTTGCGGCGGTGGAGCGGGCAGTGGAGGCGTCCCGTCGCGAGATGCAGGATGGAATTGCGAAGAACGCCCAGGCCGTGGAGGAGCGAACATCTGTTGTCCAGCTCGCAGTGGAAGCCAACCTTGCAGAGCGCATCAATGTGGCGTGCAGGGCCATAGTAAAGAAGGAGGACGTGGCGGCTGCCGTGGCGGAGGTCACTGATCGTCTACAAACGGAGTGCACCGCCATTCGGGATTGCATCAGTGCAGAAAAGCGTGTGCGTGAAACTGCAGCGGAGGAGCACCGTAAACATGTTGTGCGGGCGGAGAAACAACTGGCAACGGTTCAGGATGCCGCAGAGGTGATGCAGCAGCAGATCGCACATATCGATAAACTTGCCAAGGGAGTTAAGGGTGAGGTGGATAACTGGAAGGCGCGTTTGCGTGAGGCAGCAACGACGAGTGAGGAGGCACGTTCTCTTGCGGAAGAATCCGCTGCATGTGCACAGAAGGCGGAGGACGCAACACGTGAAGGTTTCGCCCGCACTGGCGCAGAGCTGAAGAGACTTGCGCAGGAGGGAGAGCGGAATACTTCGCAGATACGTCAATTGAACGACAGGATGAATGCAGCTGAAGCGCGGCATGCTGCCGAGTCTCTGGCACTAGAGGAGTTGAGTGAAAGGTATAGGAACACACTACCGACATTAAGCGCAAAAATGGAGGCGGTGCACAGGACAGTGCAGGATGTGTGTATATCGAAACTAGAAGAGATGACGCAGTCAATAACAGAGCTGCAAGCGCATCGTGAGCAACTTCAAATGAATGCCTCCGCCACGGCGAAGGCGGATGCACGTCAGTTCTCTGATCTCCGGCGTGAGTTGTCAAGCGGAGTTCAAGGCGTTGAGGACCGTGTGATGCAGGCGCTACGTGACGCCCAGCAAGAGAGCAGTACAGCAGTAAATGGGCTAAGAGTGTTTGTTGATGGAATGAATTCGTCAGCAAAGGCCCATGAGAAACTTTTTGTCTCCAAAGCCACACTGGATATGGTATCAGATAGGTTTACAGAGAAGCTAATGTCCATAGAAAGCAAAGTAGATGCAGTCCTGCACCAAAAAAAAGAGCAAGAGGATGTAAAGACACAACCACAGCCGCAACTACAACAGCCATTATTATCAGCATCTACAGTAGGTGTGGAAGCATATCAAAAAACAGAACAAGAGTTGAAAAACCTGCGACATTATGTGGATGCGGAGAGAAGCACTGCAAGTGAACGTATAGATATGCAGAATGAGATAAATATGAGTATAAAAGAGGAAGTGGAGAGCTTCAAGCGGCTTCTTCATCGTCTTCGCGAGGATACATCGTCACAGATTGAAAAATTGCGCGTGCTCCTTAGAGAGGAGGTTGAGGATCGCTCCCAACGCGCGGAGGAGACGGCACAAATGGAGACACGAAAACTCCAAGGGCAAATCAATCGCCTGTCTGAATCATTGGTTCCAAGACGAATTGTGTCTGCAATTCGCGACAATGAGGATCTCCTCAATGAGATGACTGAGGCACTGCGAGGCGTTTTTGCTTCTAGCGGTACTTCTGACTCCATAGCGGAGGTCAAGAAGAGGATTCAGCAGGCGGAGCAGCATCTCTCCTCGTTGGATGCCCACCGCGAGACACAGGAGCATGAGTTTGCACATCGAATGTATGCATGTGAGTCATCTCAGCGCCTTCATGCGGAGCAGCTGCAATCGCTGGAGTCGCATCAAAAGACGGTGGAGGAAATGAATAAACGGTGGCGCGATGAGACCCGAAAAGAGTCCAAGCGGGAGGTGGAGATGCTTACAGTGCACTTTGATGAGAATATGGCGTCCTTGCAGAGGTCTGCCATGGAGGTGGAGCTGCAGATCCGAACGCTGCAGTTAACTCTTCGGGGGCTGCAGGAGGAACAAGTGGCAATGCGGCAAGAACTCGCAAAGATGAGTGCCGGAGAACTCCAGTCTATAGAAGCAACTGCAAAAGAGAAGAAAAAGAGGAATGAGAATGAAGACAATCTGCGTCTGGATGATGACGGTGATGATGAAGAAGCCGCAAAAGAAGAAGACGGCGTGTGGAAGGCTCAAATGGAGGAGCGTCTCTGCGTGCTGGAGAAAAAAATCGACGCGATGGCGACCTCCACCGCCGACGCCTTCGACGGCCTGCACGACGGCATTGCGCAATGCGTCGCTCTCTTCGTGCAGGAGGCAACGCCAACAGCGCTCTTTCAGGAATCAAACACATCCGCGGCGCAGTTGGCCGGACTTGACGATTTGTTCCTCTTCTTGTTGGGGCAGTTATGCCAAGTCTTTGGCGCGGTGCAGGCGCTGCAGAACGGGGCGATGGGAACACTTGACTTGGTGCAGCACCACGAGGAGCAACTTTCACTGCTTTCACCTTTGCGCTCGCTTGCAGTGCGTAGTGCTCGCCGCATTGGGAGACTGGCAGGGGCAATGGGGATTCCACCTGACCTTCATATTGACTCACGGCTTATAGAGGAAAAGGAGGATGGCGATAGTGACGACGATATTGATGATGATATGAAGAAAGAGTTTTCGGCTAGCGTTTGATTAATCCCTCATTTTCAAAGATTACTACAATGAAAGGAATGAAGACGTATAGCATAACAAAAAAGAAAATGTATATATACACATATATATGTATATGTGTATATATGTATATATATACAAGAAATGGAGAAAAAGTGAGTAACGCATACGGACAGAAAAGTGGAGCGGGAAGAGAGAAAATGACGCATGAAAAGGGCAATATATATACAATCCATTTCTTTATTATTACTATTAAGAAGAATGAGATGCCCTTTAAAAAAGATTCGCTATTTTTTTTTTTTTCTGGTGCAATTCAACCCTTATTTCTCTTGTTCTCTTCCTTTTATGGGTTTTTTTGTTCTTGTTGTTATTGGATTGTCAAGGCGCCGAATTAAAAAAAGAAAAAGGGGAGACGCAGACACACGAATGAGTCTGTTGAAGGCAGATCAGATACGGCGCGAGCTGTTCGTTGCGTACAGCAAACAGATTGCTGAGTTTCTTGGGGAAACGGAGGACGGCTACCCCATCAGCCGCGATGAATGTGAAGAGAAGAAAAGGAAGGAAGAAGATGAAGTGCTGAATGCAGAGGATGGTGTTGAAGTGGAGCAACAGCGGCCTGCGGTAGGAGAAGAAAAAGAAGAGAAGGGAAAGGAGAAGGAAGAAAAGAAAGATGGCCCTGTTGCCCTGATGGCTGAGCGGTTTCGCATTTCCTACGCGCGGCAGCATCTCCTCCGCCAGCGTGCACTGCGCCTCCCTGAGCTCTGCGGCGGGCCAAAGAAGAAAAACAACAACAACGACGAGGCGCAGCGGGCCGCCTCCTCCGGGGCGGGAAGCACGGCGACGTTAGCGGCGGAGCCTCTCGCTCTTGCGGCTCCACAAGAAAAAGAGGAAGAAGTAGAGGGATGGCGGCTTGTGTACAATGACCCGTTCCCTTCGGTGCGGCGTATGATGCGGCGCGTGCAGGATGAGGCGCTGCGGAGGTTGGTGCAGGAGTCGCGTGTGCCTATAGTGCCCCGCCGCGACGACGCGTACACGGAGCAGCGGATGTCAGTTCTGCAGCAAATTGAGGAGCAGGTGGGGAGAGAGCGCAGCAGACTTCTCGCAAGGCAGCAGAAGATGGATGGGAAATTATATCAAATTGAATGACAGGCAAGACTACGCCACTGTATATATATATATATATATATATATATCTTTAGGTGTTGGTTTGTGTGACTTCACCTTTATGTACAATGTTATGTGAGCAAGAGAGGGATGACAAAGTACAATGACGAGTATTTGAGTGGCATTGTTGACGTCCTACACGTACTTCTCTTTATATTTACCCTTTTTAATCTTTTTCTCTGTAATGGGCAGATAAATATACATCTCTCTCTCTCTCTTGCTGATGAAGTTATCTTATTTCCCTTTTTTTCTTTTCTATCGAGGGTAAGTATTCAAAAAGATAAATTTGTTTTTTTAATTTATCTTTGTAATATAACAAGGAAAGGAGTGGGGCGCACGCAAAAAAAAAAAAAGTAAAAATTGACTGGCTACCATTAGTTCATCACAGAATAACAGGCTAGTGTTTCTGTCAGTAAGTGGGTGCACATAACACCAAGGTCAAAGGTTACAGAGACATCAAAGGAGCAAGTAGTTGGTAGTGTTGAAGAAAGTACAGAAAAATAAAGAAAGAGAAACCGAGAAACGAAAAATAAAATTAAAAAAGGAACGGGAAAAAAAAAAGAAACACAAATAAATCTCTGGGTGTGGGAAGGAGCGAAATTTTCGCTCTCAGCAATATCATACATTTCGTTATATACTGCATTACAGACAAAAGCCATGGGCCAGCAGAGCGGGAAGGACGCAAAGCTCTCCAAGCGGGGCAAGACGAACAACACGTTTATTTCAGGCGACGGCACGGGTAGAAGTTCCTCCGGCTCGACGAATGTCGGTCTGCGGCCGGGGGGAATAAGAGAAAATATTTTGCAGCAGCCGGCGCGGCACCGCGACCCGATGATGGAGCCGACTCTCCTCGCCGCTGGAAGTGTTGGTGCAAGCAACAGCGGGCGCAACAGTGTTGCCGCAGTTCTTTCCGCCACTGCGGCCGCGGGGAATCAAAAAAGATATCCCGTCGTCCTGCGCTACGCCGACAAGGACGTGAAGGACCTGCTCGCGAAGAGGCAGAAGATGTTTGTTGCGGTGGAGGCGCTGGACTGGCGGCCGATGCCGATGTCGGCGAGCGAGGACTCCTTCTACGCCGTCCTGGAACTTCCGCCGGGCGACCACAAGTACCGCTTCCTCGTTGACGGCAAGGAAATCGTTGACAGCTCGCAGCCGATGGCACCAACTCCTCAGGACGGTGTGAAGGAAGCACCGACGAACTTCATGCAGCTGAGCGAAGTTCTCCTGATGACGAAGGAGGACGAGGAAATAATGGACGACGGGGAGGGATGGGGGCAAAACCACGTGATGTTTGAGGAGACAAGGAAACATCCGCCCATCGTGCCGGTACATCTGCGATATACACCACTGAACACACCGCCCACAGCTGTGCGTTGCACGCGTGATGGATTCATGTCTTCAGCGGGAGAAGTCATGCCACCGGAGCACCTTCCGCTCCCATTGAACGTAACGATTAATCATGTCTATTTCCAGCGCCGCGAGGACCACTCTGTCATGGGGCTGACTACACGCTACTGCAACAAATACACCACGGTTGTGTACTACTCAAAAATGGGACCACCAAATGGGTGAATAAAGAAAGAGGGCAGAAGAAAGTTGAGTGAGTGAGTCTACCATAAATAAACAAGCAGAAAATAAAAATAAAGGAAGAGAACTAAAAATAATTTGTGGCACCAGAAGTGATGATGATGATAATAAATAGCACCGAAATGATGTGAATAAGATTGGGGAGTGAGAAAGTAAATGGGGATTAAACAGTATATATACACTAATGGTGTGTGTTGTGAGATCCCACGAAGCAACAAAAGAAAAGAAAGAAAAAACAAGAATGAGGCACAAACCTCCAGTGTGCAGTTCTCACTGTAAATCTCTCTTTTTTTCATTCTTTTTTGTTTTCTCGGTTCTTGATTTCACATTCTCTATTAGTCCGTCTTCCTCTACCCCTTTGGTTTCGCCACGTCCTTATTATAAGGAGGGTGCATGAATGAAGGGGATGGAATGGAGTGGCAAAGTGGGGAGGTATCTGTGTGAGAGGTCATATATATATACATATATATACATATGACTTAGCATGCAGGACTCTGCGTACCGACGTGTGTGTGTGTGTGTGTGTGATCCTCTTTTTGAGGTACTTTTCTCTACCTGCTGCTCGACCTTTATTTGTTTATTGTTTTAGTTGTTCCTCCTCTTTCCTCCCCTTTTCTGTTCTGTCCTTGTTGTTATTTCTTTGTCGCTCTCATTTTCCTCTTCAGTTTATATTCCTGGTGTATGTGTATATGCGTAAAGATGGTTCTCCTTCCATCTGTCCCCATTTTTTTTTTTTTGGCGTGTGCGATGTACTACTCATTCTCTTTGTTTTTGTCTTTCCCGTTATTTTCTTCTCCATGCAGGAGTATTAGTTTGACTAGGAGCGATAGGAGGAGGAGGAGGATACAACTCTTTTTTGTCTGCATTCGGCCCTGGTCCTGTTTTTTTCTTTTACTTGTTTCCCTCGCGCCTCATGTTGTTTCGCAGGGACGCCCTCTACGCCGCTCTTCTCGGCCTCGCGCTCCTCCTCGTCGCCGCGGCCGTCGCCTACTGTCCCGCCGGCGGCATGTCTGCAGCAAAGACCGCGAGCAGGCGCGTCGCCGAGTCAGTGCCGCCCGCCGCCCGCCCGCACATCAAACAATTTCTCGCGGGTGCGAGTGCCGTCGCGCTGGTGGGCCGCGGCCTGTGGCCAGTGCCGGAAACTGCCGCCCAGCCCTCCTCATCATCTCGAGGTTTTATCAATGCGCTGACGATGCAGCCCGTTGAGAAACTCTTTTACGCGCTTGGCGGGATTGTGGCGGAGCTGCTGCTGCTGCGGCTCCTGGTCTCCCAGCCGCGCTCCCCCGCATTCGCCGCCGACGTTACGAATAGTGATACGGATTCTATCGCTACTACTACTACTAGCAGTAGCAGCACGAACAAAGCGAAAGTACACGTGTCACGCCTGCAACGACTCTTCACAACGCATGTCGGTTGGCTGCTTCTTGTTTTCTGCGTCGCCATTCCCAACGGCGTTGTTGAGGCCGGTCTCATCGTCGCCGTTGCCACCCGCCTGCCGCTCGCAACGTACGCCCCGGCATTAGTGATCGGCAAACTCGCACAGCCGTACGTCGCCGCCGCACTTTACCAACTGCCATGTGTGCAGCAGCTGATACAGACAACATCGTGGCTGGTGAAGAGTAATGAGAAGAGCCGCTGGGCATCGCTGCTTCCCTCGCATGAGGAATTCGTAGAAGTGGCGCTGTGGACTGCGGTGGGTGCAGTAATTATATTGTCCGCCGCACGGTTTGTGTGTGCTGAGCCAACAACCATCGATGATGGGGATGACATGGAGGTGGTGAACGAACTCATGGCGGGTGGTGGTGGGGAAAAGGAGGAATAAAGGAAAGGATTATTTGTACCTAGAGGAGTGAAAAAAAAAGGCATTTTTTTAAATGAGGGAGAAGGTGTGGGGGGATTTCTCTGCTGTCTAAAGCAGATGAACGAAAGAAGGAAAGAAAACCCCGAATGCGTCTTCGATGACCCACCAATACATATATGGAAGAGGGGCGCTGGCAGTGTTCACAAATACATACACCTCTGATCCCTTCATTATTGTCACTTTTATAGATGAAACGATAACAACAGCAACAACGAGAATAAGGGAGAGGTGAAAATGAAAATGCCACAAGAAAAAAGAAAGCACGAAAGAAAGGGAAATATTTATTCATGAATTTATATTTCTCCTCTTTTGCTTCTCTTCCAGTTTGTTTGACTGCTGCTCTGTACTGGTTTGGGGTCCACCGATGGACACACTCCTCACATAGAGAATGCATAGTTCTGTGTGTATGTATGGGAGGGGGAAAGGTGAGAAGAAAGAAATTCACCTGAACGTGTAGACGTGATGCGTTACTTAGATGTTTTCATTGATATTGTTATCTCTCTCTATATCTCTTCGTCATCCGTTTTTAACTTTCCTGCCACATAATGGAGAGGAGGGAGGGAAAACATGAGTCTTTGCAATCTCTGGACATCTATTTTTCTTAAACACCTTCTTTTCTTTTTTTTTCCTTGATAATGATTGTGGCCTGGATGCAAAGAAAAGAACACATAGGGTAAGAGAAAGAAATCGATCAAAACAAAGACAAATACACTGAAGAGAAAAAGTAAACAAAAAACACACTCGTAAGTTTTGCAATCATGCCCATGTCTGAGCCCCGGTACACAACAAATCCTGCACGCATCGCACGGCTGCAAGAGAACTATGATGCGGGAGTGAACCGTGAGAAGATCTCCGTGGAGGAGCGGGAGAAACTCGACCTTCAGTGTCTCGACGTATCGCCAGCTAAACTCCGGTTTCTGTTCCAGAACGCGATGGAGGGATACAGCGCTGCAACGAAGAACAGGAAGGTCCAGGAATATAATGAAAAATATGAACACGGGCGAGGAAAATGGTTTGGCATCTTTTAGGGAAATTAGAGATAGTTTTACAACCTTTTTTGTGAATGATTCTTGGTGTAGGACAAAAAAAAAACGATTGTTATGAAAGTGTATGTATGATTTATATTATTCCTTCTTTGTTTGTGTGTGTACATAGATGTGTGAGATGAACATTAAAACGTTTAGTATTATTATTCCCTTGTTGATCTTGAACTGATTTTTTTTGCTTTTGCTTAATTTTGCTTTTTGACTGTGGTTGGATGGAAAGGAGCTGTTAGTGATTTAGTGATGCTTTTGTAGTGTGTGTGTGTGTGTGTGTGTGTGTGTGGCTGCTGTTGAGTGGAGGAAGTTCCCAACACACATACATTGTATGCATTGGCTTGATATATTTTTCTTTCCTCTGCTTCTTCTATTTTCCCCCTCCTTCCCCTCTCTTTTTTTTTCTTTCATTTGGTTTTAGAATTTTTTTTGCTGACTCCCATCGTTCATTTTGTTCCATTCTTCCTTTTGTGACCTGTCCTCAAACGAAAAAAGAGGTAGAGTCCAAGTGGCTCCTAACCCTTCCTCCTTTTTCTTTTTTCTCTATCTCTCTCTATTCCTTCTTTGCAGACACAAAGATGCCGAGGAAACATCGTAGCGGTCCCAAGAAGGCATGGGGACTATTCCCTGCAGTGTTGGTCTATCTTTTCGGCACAACTGTATACATGCTTCTCCTCAGTCACCACCTGATGCCTTTGGGGCGCCCTGCAGTTGTTAGGACGGCAGGTTACTTTCACCTCGCCATGGCTGTCGCCACGCATGGGCTCCTGCGCTTTATTATCACTGCTCCATTTGGTCGTCATGCAAAAGGGAGTTTAGTGCACATAACTCTACCAGCGCCGCTCTCATGGGTGCTGCAGGAGTGTCCTACGGTGATGAATGTTATTTATTATATCCTTCTGGAGTATCCTTGCTATTCACTCGGCTGCAGTGGTAGTGAGTGGCTACGTCTTTTGCTTGAAGATCCGTTTGGACGAGCGACTCAAGTGATTCTGGGAGGCTTCCTATCACTTCATATTGGGCTTCTTCTTTTTGTCATTCATTACACCCACCGTAGTTTTCTGTATCCTTTACGCATACGTCACGGGACCCCGGTCCCAATACACATAACGATAAGTGCAACGTTCTACTGTACATTTAATGGTCGTCTGCAGCTGCTGGCAAACGTCCGGGACGCGGAATCTGCATCATATTTTCCTTTCAGTTCTGGAACTTACATGATTTTGTTTTTGCTCGGTGTTGTTTGTTTCGTCTTTGGGATGTGGGTGAATGTATCTTCAGACTACTACCTGGTGCGTCTCAAGCAACAGCCACCACGGTGCACGTACAAAATTCCACGAGGAGGTCTCTTCACGTATGTAAGCTGCGCAAATTTCTTTGGGGAAATTGTTGAGTTCTGTGGCTACACACTCGTCGTTTTCTCCACAACAGCTGCAAGTAAAACAGAAGGAGGACTCGCGGCGTGTAGTTTTTTATTGTACGTTTTGGCAAATTTACTTCCGCGCGGTTACGCCCATCATGAGTGGTACAAGAAACAGTTTGGATGTACATACGAGGCACTGGGGCGCACCGCTGTTCTCCCATATCTCTACTAGCGATAATAAACGGGGCTGCATGAGAAGGCGCCAAATAAGAAAAACTCTTTTTTTACACCCTCTCGGTGTAGGTGTGTGTGTGTGTGTGTCTCCTTTTTTCAATACACACAATAAAATACATTCATTCATTCATTCATACAATTTGCAATGTATCTTCTTATTTGATACACATATGTCTTCCATCTTTCTTTTTGTAAACTGTTACAAGAGGAGTCCACACAAATACACTGAAGAGAAAAAGGAAACAAAAAACACACTCGTAAGTTTTGCAATCATGCCCATGTCTGAGCCCCGGTACACAACAAATCCTGCACGCATCGCACGGCTGCAAGAGAACTATGATGCGGGAGTGAACCGTGAGAAGATCTCCGTGGAGGAGCGGGAGAAACTCGACCTTCAGTGTCTCGACGTATCGCCAGCTAAACTGGCTGAGCTGTTTAAAAATGTGAAGGAGATTCAAAAAGCCCGAGCCACCGCGAATAAATAAAAACAATGATCATCATAAGATGATATGTTTCCCACATTCCATCAGAAAGAACTTGGCAACGAAAAGAAAAAGTCATAATAATATAAAAAAAGGATTGGGTTGTGGGGAATGGTGCCAACTGTTGATCTCTTCATTGCCTCTGACAATGTATGGCGCAGAGGGCGTCATGGTTTTTACTTTGTTGTCTCATCTCCGCCGCCTCCACCCTCCTCTTTCGCCTTACTTTTGAATATAAATGTATATGTCCAATAAAAGCAGAAAAATAGGGAAAAGGAAATAATCCTTGATTCTAAGAGAAGGAGAGAGAGTGGTAGGGAGAAAGTGCATGTGTATACTTCAGGGTGTCATGAGGGCATGGGTAAACAAACAAGACAATATATATATTATTAATGTAGTCTTCAATGGTTTCTATGAGTACAGCCAATGAGGACTATTTGTGTTTGCCTTCTTTTTCCTTCATTTGAAGGAGTGTGTGTACATGAGAGCATTACAGTATGTTGAAAAATACGAAGCATTTTGTTGCTTCCAATACACTCTGAATTTTTACACGGCTTCTCATGTGCACACATTTGGTATAGTTACTTGTTGTTGATGTTTATTTGTTTGCTTCTCTTTATATATATATATATATATATATATATATATTTTACTCCTCCAAATGTACGGGTGAAGAGAGTATCGGGTTGGCAACCGAAAACAAAAGAGAAAGAATTGAAGGGAATCATCAGAATAAAACAAAAATAAAATAAAATAAAAATAAAAACAGAAAAAAATCTGGACGTATGCCTGTATATGAAAACAGGCACCTCCTACGTGTTCTTCTTTCTCCTCAGGAGCAGGCGAGACACTTCGTGGAGTACTGCCGGGCGCATCAGGTGATCACGCGGGCTCTCTGCCGCATAGGCGCAACAAACCGCAACGGAATGCGTGGACTCATTGCTAACAAGGACATCAAGAAGGACGAAAACATCGTGATGCTCTCTGTGCGGGCCTGTCTTCATCCCGGGACGGCGTTGAGAGATAAAAAATTCTTTTCGTTACTCCCACAGCGAGAGAGAGAGATGCACTTCTGGCGGCGGCCTTTTATCGAAAATAGTCGTGTAGCGGAGAGATCTGTTATTCGGCACAATCAATTCCTTCTCGCCTGCTACATGTCGTACCTCATCCTTGCCAACGACATGAATCTTGCCTCACAGGCACTCAAGTACATCCAGTTCATGCCCCGCAATGAGGGCGACTTTGAGCAGCTCATAACTAACATGAGTGGGGCACTGGACAGCACTGAGCTATGTCAGTTATGTCAGTCGACTCTTGCGTCTCATTTTAAAGTGACGCAGGCGGAGGTGCGGCCGCTGCTGCAATGGTCACTATCAATGATATTTAGTCGCATGGCACCAATTGATCATCGCTGGACGCTGCGGCATGCATTCAGCGAGACACCGTTTGTGGATGCCTTCGACGCATCAAGCCCGGATGACGATAAAAATTTCGTGAAGGAGCCTATCGTGTTTTTGTGTCCTGTGATTGATATGTGTAACCACAGCGAGCACGAGAATGTGGCGATGATGGTACCGGAGATCATGCCCACAGCGAACGAGCCTGTGATTTGTCTGCGCTCCTTGCGAGACATTGAAAAGGGAGAAGAACTCACGATGGCCTACGGAGGGTCCCCCACAGAGCTGAAGGTTATCTGGGGGATGCAGCGTGTTCTGTGACAACATGATGACGATTGTGATTTTGTGTGTCTGTGTGTGTCTTATTGACTGGAGTAAGTGAGTGTGGGTGTGGGAGTTATTGTTGTTCGTGGCGAGAAAGAGAAAAAAAAAGGAGAGAGCATAAGCATACAGATATAAACCTACAAGTCAGACGTGTGTGAGTTGGACCTCTGCTTCCAATGAATGGAATCTTTTCTTTATTTCTCTTTCTTTCTTTCTGTCTCTCTCTCTTCTTTTTCTTCCATACATTGTGTGGGTGTGGTACTACTCGTAAGGTAAGAGGAGAGGTGCGGGTGAGTTCGGAGGGATCCTGCTGACTAAGCCATCCCACGCATGGGTATTGCAGAAGAATACACAAATAAAACAACTGGTAGTGGTGTGAGAAGGCTGTCATGTATCTTCTGAGTGGGATACTGTTGCGACAAGGTGGACGGCAGTGGATGGAGAAGCAAGCGCGTGATCCCTTTGTCTTGGAGGCTCGCCGCCGCGGGTATGTCGCCCGTAGTGCCTTCAAACTTCTAGAAATGGACGACAAATTCGGACTGTTTTCTCCCACACACACCCGTGTTGTTGTTGACATTGGCTGCAGTCCTGGCGGCTGGCTGCAGGTGGCCCGTGAACGCTGCGGGGATCGCTGCGCACTCTTCGGAGTTGATCTGTTGCACGTGTCCCCGGCAGTGACCGGCGCCGTGTGTATTCAGGGCGACTTCACAGACACGGCGGTGCAGCACGAACTCCTCTCGCGGATGGAACACGTCAATGCGACTGGAGTGGTGGATGTGGTCTTGTCAGACATGTGCCTAAATCGCGGGAGCGGCGGCACAGACGACCGACAGAAACAAATGGCGTTGAATATAAAAGCGCTGGACTTCGCCACTGCACAGCTGAAAACAGGCGGACATTTTGCCTGCAAAGTACTCGGGACCCCGACCGCCTTTGAGGAGCTGCACAGGGAACTTCAGCGGTGGTTCGTGCGCTCGTGTCTCTGCAAGCCGTCGTCAAGTCGCCGCGGGAGCGATGAGGCGTTCATGGTCTGTGTCTCCAAGAGGGAGACGCCGCGGCCGCGGAGGTGCGACGTGGGGAATGACAATGCGGCTCGCGGCTTTGGACTGGACGACTGGCCCGGTCTTCTGCGCAGGCCCCGCACGCGGAAATGATTGGTGATGACAACTGCTTTTTTTTGTTTTGTTTTTTCGCTGGATTAGTGTTAAGGACAGGCACGAGAAAGCAGGAAGAAATCCTACCAAATTTCTTTGTTGTGAGATTTTTCATTCTTTGAGCGCTTTGCTTCTTGTTCATATCCTTTCTCTTTACGCATATGCAAACATTCATTTTTCGCCCCCCTCCCCTCAATATGCTAATAGATTGTACTATTGTGAAACAGTTTCTACACGGTTGTGATTTAATAGAAATGCAGGCTGTATCACGCCTGTGGTTCACCATATGTGTATTTCTCGCTCTTAGTCTACCCGGGTGCTCAGTTGTCTCCAGACCTTACACATATGATGGCGGATATGATGTCTTGAGTGTGGGAGATATACGCATTAATGAATCCATGGCATTTCCCTTGAGTATGTCGACGGAAGTGCGACGACGGTACGTACTCAATGGGCTAGAGAAGGGAACTTGGTACTTCGTCCAGATCTCGTACTTGGGCTCACCATCCATCAAGTACACAATACACGTGCGCCGTGTGCATAAATCCCTTGTGGAGAGCAATGGCAATAACAATGACATGCTGCCTGAGACTGACCGCACTCCAGGCCGGCGGAAACTCGCAGATGTAGCCATGCTTCATATGAAGACACGCACGGATGAGATTCTATTTGACTTCATTGATGGTGATGGAGATGTTGACAACGGGAACACCGATGACGAGGCTAAAGAGGAATACATGCCTATGATGGAGATCCGAGGTCTGCGGAATGGATTCCCCTTTGAGCCCGATAAGTGGCGGCTCTTCTTCTACAACCTACGCTTGGAGAAGGTGGGAGGGACAACAGGAATGAATCGTCTCGTCCTTTGCTACGTTGGGTTGGTAACCACTGTGGTTGTTGCCGCGGTACTGCTCGTTCCAAAGATCATTGCTAATATCGCTGGTGATGCGCCTAAGCCAACACGCCCACGGAAGGACTTTCTTGTATTTTTCATCGATCACAACTGTGCTTAAATATCACGATGCATGAGATGGTACCGACACGAGGGTAAGAGAACTCAAATTCACCACCAAGCAAGAATCTCGCTTTTTTCTTCTTCCCTTCTCTCTGTTTCTGTGCCTGTCTGTCTGCATCGAATTTCATCTCTTGTTCAATGGCTTCTTGTATTTCTATCGTCGTTGAAACACTACACATTTTAGAGTTGACATAAAAAATCATAAAACAAGAGAAATTCATCCACACAAACATACCTACACAAAGGCGAAACAAAACAAAACAAAAGGACGAAGGACTCTGAAGAGGGGGAAGAGTTTCAAGACAAATAGTGAACTTTGGAAAGCAAAAAAAAAAAGAGGATAAAAAAAGGAATAATGACAGTGACTCTGCTCCAGCAGAGACATGAACACGAGGTGCACGAGCCGTGTAAAGAAAACAGCGCCAAATCGTACGTGGGGAAATCTCTTCTGGACCGTCAGGTCTTGTATAAGGAATCGATAAGGGATCCCGTCGCTTTTTGGAGCAAGATTGCCGCAGAGAATTTTTACTGGGAAAAGCTATGGCCATCCAACTCCTCGGCGCTAGAGTACAACTATGACAAGACCAAGGGGAAAGTTTTCGTGAGGTGGTTTGAGGGCGGACTGACCAACATTTGCTACAACGCCCTTGACCGGCACCTTCCCCAACACAAAAACCGCGTCTGTTACTTCTGGGAGGGAAATGCGGAGGGCGAGAGCGACGTCGTGACGTACGGCGGGATGCACGAGGCGGTGCTGCGGCTGGCGGCGGTGCTGCGGCACCACTACGGCGTGCGACGGGGCGACGTGGTCACCGTGTACCTCCCGATGATCCCCTTCGCGACGCAGGTCATGCTGGCGGCGGCCCGCATCGGCGCCGTTGTGTCCGTCGTCTTTGCCGGCTTCTCCGCGCAGGCGCTCGCCTCCCGCATCGTGGGCTCCGGCAGCGCGCTGCTCGTCACGGCGGACGCGTCCGCGCGCGGGGAGAAGCCCATTCCCCTGAAGAAAGTCGCCGATGACGCTCTTGCCGACTGCGAGAAACAGGGCCTCGGGGTGCAGTGCCTCGTGTACGAGCGGCACGGCCGGGAGAATGTTCCAATGCGGGAGGGCCGTGACCGGTGGTACGGTGACGTCGCCGCCGCCATGTCGCCAGCCCAGCTGGAGGACTGCGCCGTGGAGTGGATGGATGCGGAGGACCCGCTCTTCCTGCTTTACACTTCCGGCAGCACGGGGAAGCCAAAGGCACTTCTCCACACCGTCGGGGGATACATGGTGTTTGCGGCAACCACCTTCAAGTATAGCTTTGACTACCACGAGGACGATGTGTACTTCTGCACCGCGGATATTGGATGGATCACAGGCCATTCCTACGTGGTGTACGGCCCCATGCTGAATGCTGCCACATCCATTTTGTTTGAGGGCGCGCCAACGTATTCCACGCCCTCCCGCTGGTGGGAGATTGTTGATCAGCACCGTGTCACGATATTCTACACCGCGCCCACGGCTATTCGTTCGCTCATGCAGTTTGGCGATGAGCCCGTAAAGAAGACGAGCCGTGCGACGCTGCGTATTCTTGGTAGCGTTGGGGAGCCGATCAACGCGGAGGCATGGAAGTGGTACCACGACGTGGTCGGCGGCGGCCACGTGGACATCAGCGACACGTGGTGGCAGACGGAGACGGGCGGCCACCTCATCACGCCGCTGCCGGGATGCACGCCGCAGAAGCCGGGCAGCGCGACGCTCCCGTTCTTCGGCATCGAGCCCGCGCTGCTCGACCCCCAGACACACAAGAGCGTCGACGGCCCCGGCGAGGGACTGCTGGTGGTGCGGCGGCCGTGGCCGGGGCAGGCCCGCACCATCTACGGCGACCACGCGCGCTACGAGCAGGTCTACTTCCCCGTCGACGGGTACTACATGACGGGGGACGGCGCCCGCCGCGACGCGGACAACTACTACTGGATCACCGGCCGCGTCGACGACGTGCTTAACGTGAGCGGGCACCGCATCGGCACCAGCGAGGTGGAGGACGCCGTGAACACGCACCCGGCCGTCGTGGAGAGCGCCGTCGTCGGTGTCCCGCACGACGTGAAGGGCGAGGGCATCTACGTCTACGTCACGTTCCACCAGGGCGTCGCCATCGACAAGGAGCTGCTCGCCGCCGTGCGGAGCACCGTCCGCAGCGTCATCGGGGCGCTCGCAACGCCGGACCACATCCACCCCGCCCAGTGCGGGCTGCCAAAGACGCGGTCAGGAAAGATTGTGCGGCGCATCCTGCGGAAAATTGCCGCCGGTGTGTACGACGACTTTGGCGATGTCTCCACCCTCGCGGATCAAAGTGTTGTCGATCAGCTCGTGGCAGGAAGAAACTGGTTGTCGATATAAGAGAATGCAGAGAGGGAGAGGAAAGGAGATGCTTGCGGGGGTTGTCTCCGTTATACTTGAAACACGGGATGACAATCCTGTGTGTGTGTGTGTGTGTGTTTAAGTTTTCTTCGTTTTTTGTATTTTCGTCTGATTCACTGCAGAGCGCCATTCTGTGGCAGGAGCTGGCTTACGTCATGACCCCTTTGAGCAACGTTTGCACAGGCAGCTCTTTTCGCTTTGACTGTTTACCTGTAATGTTTCTTTGCCTAGTTGACTGGTTCTTTTACCCTTTTTCTCTTGGCATTGATTCCCGCTGCGTTTACAGATTGTAACGTGGCCACACGACGATTTTACCCCGCTCGTTTATTTGTTTGTCTTCGGCTTTGTTTTCTTCTTCCTCTGCGCGTCCTGTTCGTCTCTCTCTCTCTGTGTCCGGCTCCCCGTTTTTGGACACGCTCCTCTTTTGCATTGTCGCTTCCGTAAGTTACATTACACAGGGGGGGAGTGTATATATATGAGAGAGAGAGAGAGAGAGAGAGAGAAAAGAAAAGTAGAATAATTAGCAAAGAAAAAAAAGAAGAAATTATATATGTCACGAGGAAGTATGATAGGTTTTTGGTTTCTCTGTATGGAGGTGTGTATAGTTATGACTTTTTCTTTGTTTTTTTTTGATTTCTATGTAGGTGTGAGGAAGCTTGTTTTATTTCCATTTCTTGGTTTTTTGTTTTTTTTTCCCCGTTTTCGTTGTTCCTTACCCCGTCACACATCCAAGCCCATTCTTTTCTCTCCTCACAAGGATGTTGTTTATCCCGTGTATACTCTTTGTCGTTGGTCCTCTGTCTTCCACGTGCAGTCGTGTGTCCATTGTAGAAAGAACGAGAAAAGAGGGGATGGAGGTTGGTAGACGATTGTAATAGAGCCATTGTGGCATCTATTTGGCTGCATATTTTTTTTGTCTTGGTTTCATGGTTTTTTCTGAAAGCTTGCACCAAGAATGATGCCGTACAATATTTGTTTTTCTATGAGCTGTAATGAATTTATTTTATATATATGTGCTTTTTATTTTTATTCTCATGTTTGTTCATACTAGGAAGTCGACACCTCTTTGAGGAAAAAAGAATATTTTTCAAGCAAAAAAGAAAACACCCGTCCTACTCCCGTGCCCTCCTCACTTGGTAGGCGAAAAAGGACGGCTTTTCTGATATTACCCCCTTCGTAAGTAAATTGATTTTTTCCCCATCCCCTTTCTTATATGCCTTCTTCGTGTAAAAGGCATCTAATGAATTTTTGTTATGAACCCCAAATGAAAGAGAATTACGTTGTCGAATATCTTGTTTTTACTTTTCCTTATATATATATATATATATATATATATATACGTATTCATCGTGCGCATTCTACCCGTAAGGAAAGATGGCTAACGGGTAAGATGACGGTGACTCGAAGTGTATTGGACGAGTATTATTCCTGTGAGGTATCGCTTAGTTTTCTCAACTTGTTGGGTTCGGAAGCGTCCGTTTTTTTTTTGTACGTGTGTATGTTGGGGAGAAAAGAATGAAGAAGTGCACAGCCAATGACGGAACAAGTTTCCTGATTCAAATATGTACGCTGATAGTGCCATGTATGCATACATGCAGACATACATACATAGATATATCTGTGTAGCGGCCCATTGATAAGAAAGTCTCATCTAGGTATACGTCGTTCTTCTGTGGCAAATAGTTTTTTTTTGTTGTTGTTGTTATCTAGATATTCATTGATGGGTATATATTTATTTTATTTATTTATTTATTTATATGCTCAGAATTCATTCTTTCTTTCTGAGCATATTGTGGTGGTGAGTGGGGTTTTTTTTGTGCAATCACCTGTCCTTTGTTGTTGTTGCTTTTGGCACGTAGTCGAAAATGAAGACTTTGTGTTCTTTTTTTTTCTGCTGCTAACTGGATTTCGACTTCTCTTCCGTTGGTTTTTGTTTATATTATATCCTTACTCTCGTACATTCTCTCTTGAATCGTGTTGTTGCTCTTCTCTCCATGGGTGCACATCTCTTTTTCTGTTGGACAGTTTTTTTTTTTTTCTTCTCTCTGTTTCGATTTAACTTGGCTCTCTCCACCAGCTGTGTGTGTGTGTGTGTCTGTAGCTGTAGGAAGCACACGGCAACTGCCAAGAAGTAAAGGATTAAAAAGAAAAAAAAGGAAAGGAGGAGTTATTTTGGGAGTGTGCCCTGAAATGAAGCGTGCTTCAGTGGTCGCCTCCAGTGATGCACTCTCTGAGGCAAAACAACAACAACGTGGGAAGTCGGGGCGGTTGGGGCAGAAGAAAAAAATATTGAGCGATGCTGACGTGCTGCAGGCGGCGCAGCGGTACTTTCTCTCGCCTTCGGTGGTGCGGGAGGCGCACGCCGTCTTTGCGGAGTACTGCGCCGTGGAGGAGCAGCGGCGGGGACGGATGGTGTCGCCGAGTGCGAGCCGACCTGAGAGCTTGTCGGTGACAGACAGGCGGAAGAGCACCCAGCACAGCAAGGAGCAGCGGCCTGACTCCTCAGCCGACCACCAAACTGAGCGGGAGGAAGAACGAGGAGAAGAGGAGGAGGGGGAAGAAGAGGAAGAGCAGAGACTGGGGGTGGATGGACTGCAGCAGTTCTTTAAGGATTTGGGGATGCGGATGTCGGCGCTGGAGGTGTCCGACAGGATTCACGACCTCAACGGCGAGCCAATGGATTTCGTTCTGTGGTTACGAGCGATGGAGGCGAAGGCAGCGGCAGCGGGGGGAGGCTCTTGTACTGGGGAAAGTCAATCCGGGAAGTCACCACCGGCGCATAAAACTGGCGGCTCCAGCCGTCGCAAGGAAAATAATACCGACAGCGGCAGTGGTGGTGGTGGTCGTGGTGGGGTCCATGCGGCGGATAGTGGTCCAGATAGTTACAGAAGAGTGAGGGCGTCAGTTTGTCCAGCATCGAATACCACCACCACGAGGAATGATGTGACATTCTCTCTCTTCCTCTTTATTTTGTCTCATGTTCTGCTGGAGAAGGAAAATAACGCAGAGGCAAGGGACGCCGAGGTGCGTGATGTGTTCCAGCGTGTCGATGTAGACACGGATGGTGTTATATCGGTGAAGGACGTGCAGTCAGTTGTATCACGTTTGGTGGATGAAGGCGCTCTGACGAATGATCGTGACATTCAATGCCTTTGTGAGATGAATATGGTTGAGCTGAAGACAGCACTGATGGAGTGCGATGTGGATAACGACGGCCTTGTGACGGTGAGTGATCTTCTGGCAGTTTTGCGTTCGTGAAGTACAAAATGTACAGAAAGAGAGACAGACAAAGGGAATTTAGCCCACTATGGCTTCTGTATTCTCTGTTTTGTTTTGATTTTAAATATTTTTTTCTTGCTCTCTCATGCAAATATATCTATATTATCTTCTTCACTTTGTGGGTGTGTAGAGGGGTGCATTTCTCCTCAGTTTTTTCTTTCGCTTCGCATACATACATACATACATGCTCTCTTTTTTCCTTCCTTCTGTGCACATATACATATTTGATCCTGAATAGATTTTAATATTTGAGTACGTGAGTGAAAAAAAAAAAGAAGCGGGTCAAACCCGGACGAATAATGGGAGTTCCCCTGCTGCTCACGTGGCTGAAGCGACGTTTCGCCCCGTGTTTCCTCCCAAGCAGCAGCTGCCCGGCGACGGACTGTCTGTACATCGACGTGAACGGGCTGGTGTACCAGGCGGCCGCCCTGGCGACGGCGAGCGAAGTCTCCGCTGCCGACATCGACGCCGCGATCCTGCGGAGACTATTCGACCTGCTCGACGACATCGTCCTGCGCCTTGTGAACCCCCGCGCGCTGGTGTACTTGGCCGTCGACGGCATCTCGCCGATGGGGAAACTCGCCCAGCAGCGCGCACGCAGGCGGCGGCGCAGCGGCGGTGGGTCACGCGGCCGCACTGTCGTTGACTGGGATAGCAACAGCATCAGCGTCGGCACGCCGTTCATGTCGCGGCTCACGGAGGCGCTGCACTTTTACTGTGCGACGCGTGTGGAGCGGATAAATGGGGAGCGCCTGCGGGATGAGATGCAATCTGGTGTCCAGAATAATAATAATAATAGTAATGATGACTCTGCTGCCAGGAGAACTCCCCTTGGGCCCATTACGATTGTGGTGGATGGTGTATGGAGACCGGGTGAGGGAGAAAATAAAATAGCAGATGCCATTCGCCGCTTTAGGTCACAGCCAAACTACGACCCAAACACATCTCATGTCATTTGTAGCTCTGACACAGATGTCACTGTGTGTTCTTTGATCCTTCATGAACCTCGAATCCACGTTCTTCGCTACGAGTATCCTGCAAATAATAACAATAATAGTAACAGTGGTGGGGGTAATGACAGAAGTAGTTGGAGGAATCAAGTGGGCGATGCTTGGGCCTCAACATTTTTTAGTATTCATGCTTTCCGTGAAGAGTTACGAGGCAAACTGCGGCTTCAGCACGGCGGTAAAGAAACCCGTGAGGAACTAGAGCGTGCAACTCGTCAGTTTGAGCGTTCCCTTCACGACGTCGTGTTTGTTCTCCTCCTGTTTGGAAATGACTTTCTCCCGTCCGTTGGCTGCCGCATCGAGGAGGGATTCCTCGATGATCTCCTGGAGCTCCTTGCAACCGACTTCATCTCGCGTGACCGCTCCATCATCGACCCACTCACCAACACAATTCAGTTCGACTCCGCCCGCTACGCACTAGACTCGCTGGCGGAGATGCGCAGGGAGCGGGCGGGGAACTGTGAGGGTTTGCTGGTCGATAACGGCAAGGAGGGTGCGGCCGATTGGGGGTTTGAGGATGAGAACTACCAGCGGGAGAAACAAAGGAGGGAGGAAACGGAAATTGCACCACAGTGCTACGCGTACTGGACGATGCTGCAGTGGTCGCTGCAGAACAGCGCGGGGGTCGTGGAGCACTGGGGCTGCTACTACCCGTACAGCACCGCCCCGCCGCTGCACTTGCTGCGGAAGTATTGTGGGATGTTGTCATATGATTCACTGATGGACTTGGCGAAGAAGCGGAGTTGCCTGAAGCACAACCAGCAGCGTGGTGGTGGTGGCGGCGTGGCAACGACGGCAGACAGCAGTGAAGCAGAAACTTCTGTCAGCGTATGGAGGGAGGGACCTGCAAATGTACTTGTGCAGCTTCTCGTGCTTCTGCCGTCGAGAAGTTCCGCCCTACTTCCATCAGCGGTTCGGAATGCATACAAGGAGATTGAGCACATTGTTTTGGCCCCGGTGGAGCAAATTGATTTTGCAGCCCTTTCGGCATGGTGTGAAAAGAAACACGTGATGTTTACGGAAGAGGAAAGCACACGATTCCGCGCCTACGCGCTGGCGTCCAGTCCCGATGTACTTGTAAAAGACGAGCAGAAAGGGATGGTTATTTATGGGAATGAAATTAATTTTGTTGCCGACTGGGATTCTGAAGGATTTGCATTGGAAATTGAACAGGCAAAGAGTGAGAGATCTTTAGGGACAACAACAACAACATTAATGGGGGAAGGGGGAACTATGAAGGAGGGGGAGAATAAAGAAGGATCATTACCAACAAACAACACCCCAGCTGTTTCTGTGTCCGCGTTTTTTGGTACGCGCCCGGTACGTAAATCTGTTTCGGCAGCCGCAGCGGCATTACTCACTGCGTCCAAGAAGGGGGATGATGCTCCTAACCACAATGAGAAGAGTAATGCCAGCATACAGGACGACCACAGTAGCAGTAACGATAATAATAATAATAATAATAATAATAATAATAATAACAGAGTGGGTGGAAATCCTGGTGTCACGACACAAGAGAGAACTTCCCTTTCAGGAAATGTTGAAGTGCGAAATGGACGTGGGTTCACTCTTCTTACGGCGCACACAGGAATACTTGGCAGCGCTGCAATGGTGAAGAATGCCGGCTCGGTCGTTGGGGATACTTTTCTGTGCGGCCACTACACAAGCTCGCCACTGTCACGTAGCCCGCAGACGATGCGTGTCCGCCTGCGGTGGCGCATTGCCTCCAAGCCGCTACTAACATCCAAGAGATTTGTGCCGGATCTTCTTCCGGGGTATGTTTTCCCGCCCACTGTTCTTTCGCTGGCGACCACCTCGCGTCATGGAGAAAACAGAATCGGTGCGAAGCGCCCGGCATCCGCGGCTGACAGTTCGAGTAGTAACAGTGGCGACAGTGATGATGACAACAATAAGAACGAAGAGGATGAGGACTCATCTACTCGTAACGTCATGACGGAACTGGAGAAGAAAAAGGAGGCCGTGCGACGTCGCCTAGAGGCTTTACAAGCACGTGCAGGTGGAAATGCCATGTGATTAGAAGTGTATATCTGTGTGTATGTATGTACAGACTAAAATAATAATAATAATAATAATAAGTGTTGTCCAACTGATGTTCACTTGTGGTTTCCTCCACAGTAATGGGGGGTTACGCAGCGTTAATAATAATAATAATAATAATGCAATGTTGTATATATGTATCTGTCCTCATTGTGGGGGGACTTATCCATGCCTCGGTGAATAAGACTCTCTTTATCCATCTGTCTGTATATCCATCACTCTTTCAATATCTCTCTCTCTCTCCCTATCCGTAGACGTACTAAGAAGGAAAAAAAAACTAAATAATATATTATACGTACATCTATAAATCCTCAAGGCTCTCAGTGGTTTGGGGAAAATAAACAAGGAAGAAACCCCATTACTACCACACATTCATATAAAAAAGAGAAAGGTTGAGGAGAAAGGAGATACATTGATAGGAAATGGTCTTGTACGCTATCACAATTCTCCCACTTCGGCTGTTTGCCCATTTCTGTCGTAATGGCTGTGTCTATGTCGTGGTCATCTCGCGGAAGGGCGTCGAGATTCCGTCCAGAGCCGGCACATGCAACATACCTGGTGAGGTGACATTCACCACACCGGAGGACTTGGACCGCGCGCAGACGTTTCAGGCCTCCTTCGACTCCCCGAAGGACCGCCGCATGGTTACCTTCTCCGTGTATGACATCACGAGCCGCAAGAACACGTCGAAGCTCACCGGGTTTGAGATTCCGCTTGCCGGGATGTGCAGCGTCCTCGCGGGGGACTCCATGTGCGACAAGAAGAGCATATCGTTCCGCATTGCCGGCAAGCCCGGGCGAATGGAGGTCATCTTCCGCATGCATCCCGCCACAGTCCCGCCGCCGCCGCTGACAACCCCGCCGACACCCGAGAACAGCACAACGAATCCCACGGCGAATGCATCCACGTCCTCCACCGGCAGCGGCAAGGACGGGGACGCGCAGCCGGTGGTGCGACTGCCGCTGCGCGCGGTGGAGTCGCTCGTGCGGGCGGGAATTCTGCCCAGCGGGACGACGGCGGTCGAGACGGACGCCAACCTCACGCAGGAGATCGCCGCCCGCACCGCCCTTGTCTTCCCGAGCGACGACGACCTGCAGGAGCAGCTGCGGGTGCTCGAGCGTGAGGTGGCGCAGCTGGAGTACGATACGCAGCTCGCGGCGAAGGACAAGGTCAGCACGGGGTCCGCCGCCCTCACCGCCCTCCGCGAGGAGGCGGAGCACTGGCAGAAGATCGCGGCGGAGATCGACGCCAAGTCCGCTCACGACGCCGGCATCGCGCCCATGTTGTCCAAAGCCCAAACGGCAATGCCGGAGGCAAACAAGGCCATCATTGCCGATGTTGAGAGCCAACTGCACGAGGCACAGCTCAAGATGCGTAAGCTCGTGGAACTTCAAAATCGTTTGGACGTGCCGAACGAGGTCATTCCGATACTGGACGAGATTGAGCACCTGGAGTCTGTTCTGGTGAAGCTGAAGAAAGGGACGGGGGAGGACGAAGAAGGAGTAGGAGGTATAAGAGCGAGGGGAGACGACAAATCAGAGAAATACGTTGATCAGTGGGAGAAACTGGCTGGGGAGTTGTATGATAAAGAGTCGATGGTGGAGCAGCTCAAGTGCACCATACTCGCACTGAACAGACTGCAGTTTGAACCGTATCCTGCTGGCATTGAGGCCGGATATATGCCAGAAGCACCAAAAGAACTTCAATTTATCCGGGACAACGAACGACATCTAGTGGCTGGGCAAAAACTGGATCCTGCACTCTTTGGAGACATTGCAGCTCAAACGAAATCCCCACAGCCGTCTGGTGTCGCTGATCAGAGTGAACAAGTGGATTTGTTAGACGATCTTTTCGGTGGGCCTCCATCACCACCGCCGCAGCCAAAGGCTGCCGCACAGCCGCCAGCACCAGCAGACTTGCCAGTGAATAATGATCAATCCCTCTCTCCTCAACAGCCTCAGCTCCCACTGGATACATACCACCCTCCCGTGGCGTCCACAATTGTCCCAGTGTGGGCCCAACAAGCACAAAAGGAATCGGTACCGACACCACAAGCAGTAGAAGGAGCAGGGACAGAAAATACGAAAGCAAATGACATCAATGAGTTACCAATACAGTCGGCTAATAAGGATCCCTTGCCTGGGTCCTCTTCACCGGCGCCTGTGCAGAAAATGGACCAGACAGTTGGCTCGCAGCCCGTGGTTGGATCATTAACATCCGACATTCCTGTGACACCAACATCCACAACGCCAGGTGCTCAAAGCTCGCATCCTCAGCAGTCCGCGGAAGTGCAGCCGCCAACACATCCTGTGCCCCAAGAAAGTGCTCAATCACTTCAGAATGACCCTGCACCCTTCCCAAAAACACAGCCGGCTTCACAGCAGCAACAAGTACAGCTTTCTCCCGCACCACAGACAGTGCAACCACAGTATTCTCCTGTGACGCAAGCATTGCAACAACAACAGCCACAACAGCCACAACAGCAGCAGCCACAACAGCCACAGCAGCAAGCACCTCCCTCGGAGCCTCCTCTCCCCCCGTTTGTGCGTCGTCCACCTACTCTGGACGAAATCCCTTATACCAGCTTCTTCAACATCCCTCTGATGGGTCGTGCTTGTCCCTTAGACATTTACCTGGATGGAAAAACTCCCACGCGTGGAACGGAACTAACTATATTGAACAACACCGAGTACGACATCGTCATTGGCGGTGTGGAGCTCAAGCAGGAGGACATGCATTCCCCATCACCCAATAGTGCACGAACGGTGCCGACACGTCGTTGGCCACAACAGTTGCATGTTCCAGGAGGTGGAAGCCGTGCAACCTGTATTATCGCACTGCATCCAAGTTTTCCGCGTGGCACTTCTCTTCTTATGTTGGTCATAGTATATATTTTCTCGAACGGTCGATATACCCCATACGCAGCCCGCTTTACTGTGTAGATTAAAAGAACGTCTAGTAACAACAGGAAAAAAAAAAAAACTAGTACTGAATAAGAAGAACAGCAACAACATATAACGCTCTCTTTCCTTTTTGTGTAGCCCGTCTCTAATTTTTATTTCCTTCCTTGTACAGGAATGCTTTTATTCTTTTTTTTCTTTTGATTGCAAACAAAAAAAAAGTAAAAGAAAATCAGTTCATTCCGTAAACGTGGTAAAATAACGAAGGAGTGGAGAAAGTCAGGGATGGTGTTTGCATTACAGGAGACAACAATTATCCTGGTGTATGTATTAACCTCATGTATATAGTTCTCCTTTCTTGTTTTTCTTCCCCACCATTACTGTGAAAAGGAGTACAGAGAGCGAGTGAGAGAGATAGAACGTGTATATAGTCATCATCGTAATAATGGTGGTATCCACTACTAAAACACGACTACGTGTGGGTGTCCTCGGTGCTGCAAAAGTGCTGCGAAATACATGGATTGCTATACACGGGGCAGGTCATGTTATCACAGTTGTAGGATGTCGTGATATAGCTCGGGGGCAGAGTTTTGTGGATGAGCTCTGTACCTCCATGGGTCTAGCGAAGAAACCTCTCGTTGTGGACTATGAAACCGTCGTGACGTCAACGAATGTGGATGTTGTCTACATACCCCTTCCGGTTACGTCTCGATCTAAGTGGGTTTTGGAGTGTGCGAAACACGGGAAGCATGTGGTTGGAGAAAAGCCTACAGCTGTGTCCTCGTTAGAATTACGGGAATGGTTAGAACACCTCGGTGCAAGGAGACTACTGTTCATGGATGGCACAACTCTGTCTCATGGCTGTCGTGTCCATGATGTTCGCCACGCCATCGGTGAAATTGGGAAACTGCGATGTATGGAGGCACACTTTTCTTTTCGGGCGTCTCAAGAATTCCTGCAGGAGAACATTCGATTGGATCCCATGCAGGAGCCGATGGGTGTGATGGGCGACCTCGGCTGGTACTGCGTGCGCTACTTCCTTCACATGGTGGACTTTGCCTTGCCGGATGCAGTGATGGGTCGCGTCGCAAAAACTAGCGGCCCAAAAGGCGGAATTTCCGCGTTTTCAGGCGAACTTGTTTTCACTGTAGACGGCGAGCCGGTGGTGGCGAACTTTTTTTGCACCTTCCACGCAGCGCATGAGCAGGTGGTACGCATTAAGGGAGACGCGGGGATCATTACTGTGCATGGTGCCATCAATCCCACAGATGAAGGGGCCACGACGTTCACCGTTGAGCGCAACTCTTTCGAGTGGTCGGGGGAGACGCCGTCGTTTCGCAGGGACGTTGATAGTCGTCTGTGCGATGAGGAGTGCACACATCAGTCCTCGCAGCTCTGGCGAGACGTGGGGGACGCAGTCGTGCGAATGGACCCGAAGGAGCCGCCGGTGGTGATTGCGGAGAACTCGGAGCCGTGGGCACACATGGCGTGGGTGACGCAGTGCGTGTGCGACAAACTGATGGAGTCTGCGAAGAAGAGTGCTGAATGGGCGGCATCGGGCACTTCTGTGAGGAATAGAACAGAAAGTAAAACTACTCCCACAGCCACAGTCACCACTACCACTACCACAACAACAACAACAAGGAGGAATGAGACGAGCGAAGGGCAGAAACCAGACGCATCGTCGTCACCAGGTGGTCCTGTGCCAACAAAAGGAACTTATATTGGGGTGGGGGCGGAGTTGTAAATATATATATATATGGAAGAGTTGTAGAGTGTATGTCCAATGTGGCACCTCTTCTGTTTATCTAATTTTTTTTATCGTGTTGTGTACACCATTGTATCCCTTTGGTATGTTTTTGTGAACTTCACGTTTATTCTCGTTTTGTTTTTTGTTGTTTTGCTTACTATCCTTTGTACTGACTAAAGGCTCAATAAAATATCACCATGTATCTCTGCTGTCATGTGTTTTCCTCTTTTGTTTTTTTTCTTTTGAATTATTTTGGTACGCAGTCAAAACACATTTTTATCGATGACGCCTACTCTTCGTGTGGGTTTTCTTGGTGCTTCCACAATTGCTCGAAAAGTGTGGAGTGCCATTCATCGTGCTGGGCTTGTTGTCACGTTGGTAGGTAGCCGCAATCCTCAAAGAGCTGAAGCCTTTGTAGAGGAGTGTTGTGGGTATCTTGGCATAGAACCGTCAGAGAAGGCACGTGTATGTAGCTATGATGAATTGGTGGCTTCTGATGATGTCGATATTGTATACATCTCCATCCCTGTTATGGAAAGACCCCACTGGGTAATGCGGTGTGTGGAGAACGGTAAGCATGTCGTAGGTGAGAAGCCCCCAGCAGAAAATGCCAACGTCCTGCAGGGATGGTTAGAAAAGCTTGGCGAAAAGCACTTGCTGTACATGGACGGTACGATGTTCTCACATGGGCCGTGGGTGGAGAAGTTACTGGAAGTCATCCCCCGCTGTGGAAAAATAAGACGAATGACGGCAACCCTCGCCTGGTGTGCGGATGCAGAACGGCAACAAAAAGACATCCGCTTTGATCCGGCTTTAGAGAATCTTGGTGCATTGGGTGACTGCGGTTGGTACTGCGTTCGTGTCATGCTGCATGCGATGAAGTTTCAGATGCCCAAATCGGTTGTCGGGCGCATATTAGAAAAAAACGAAAGGGGCGCAACTATCGCCTTTTCTGGAGAACTCACCTTTGAGAGTGATGGTGAGGAACAGGACGATGTGACTGGGTTCCTTTACTGTGCCTTTAACAGTGCCCAGCAGGCAGAATTCACAGTCTCGGGGACGGCAGGCATTATCGAATCACCAAACATATACTGTCCTGTAACCACACCTCCTGGAAGCGCTAGCTTTAAATTTGTGGAAGCACGCACAGAGGCACGTGGAACCAAACTTTGCGTCACGCGGGAGGAACATGTCATTGAGGTGCCTGGAGAAGATGGATTCTTTCAGGAAATGCAGATGTGGCGCAATGTCTCCGCCGCGATATCCAGAAATAACGATGGGAAGTTCGTGGCTTCTGCAGAGGCAATGCGAAAGTGGGGGTGTTTGGCGTGGATGACGCAGTGCATCCTGGACAAGTTGATGGAGTCCGCACGAATGCAACCCAAGGCGTAATGTGGTGGCTGGGGAAAAAAAGAAAAGAAAAGACGCACATGTGGTTGATTTTGTAATCTTTTATTTTTATATTTATTTTTTCTTGATACGTGACAGTTTATCCTTGGGTGGGTGGGTGGGTGGGGGTATTAGTTTGTCATTTTTTACTTTTTTGTTTTTGTGATCTATCGCGTGGGGTATAGACAGACAGTGGGAGAGAAGAGGAGTATTATTATTTTATTTATTTTTTTGCATTGCTGTTTAGTTGTCTGCTTTTCCCACGTCCGGAGTGATTATTTGTTAGCATCGCTTGTTCAGTGCTGCTTCCAGATGCATGTGCTTCAGACCATCCTCTACTATTCCTGATAGTTGATTATGGTGGACAGTAGTTATGTGTACTAATAATAATCCAAAAGAAAAAGAAAAAGTGGAATCTATGCAGCATGTAATGGTGATAATAAAACCGCATCCTTTTTTGTTGTTGTTGTTTATTTGTTTCTCCTTTATTTATTTATTTATATGTACATACATACCTGTAGCGTGCTCAGCTGTGTGAATGCGTCATTCCAGTACCCGCCCATATGCCCAGAAAGCGAGTTGTTGTTAATTTTGGGGAAAAGTATGGTGAAATACGCATCCCGCAGTCACTTCACCCGGCCGCAAACCCCGTCGCCTACACTGAGCACACGGTTCTCTTTCCAGCGTCCCTCTTTGTGAAGCACAACTTGAACTGGGGCAATGCACACAGCGAAGGGGACGACGACTCGGTGGTGTGGGTGCCGGTTCCTCCTTTGGATGAGCAGGGGACTGCACGGGTGTCAGTGTTGTCCTCCGTCGTGGAGCCTCCCCGCAGCCCCATGATGCGGTCAATGTATGTCCGTCCACAGTGAGGCCGTAGTTATAGTGCCCATGTTTACTTGGACACACACATGGTCGTGTGTTAACAGTAGTAATATATATATATATATATATATATGTATCGTTGTGTCTTATATTTCTGCGTTCTTTCCCATTTATTCACCCGTAGGTTTCCTTTATGTATGTTGACACTGCAGTACTGCGGCATCCGTTGTTTTAATTCTGGCTGTCCAAAACTATTTGAGTGTTGTTTTTGTTCCTGTTGTTGTTTCCTTTCTCCACCCCACCCCTCATGCTTCTTTCGGTTTTGCTTCTGAAAAAGGGTATATATATATATATATATATATATTCATATTTATATTTATTTATTTTATTCAGATTATAGAAAAGGAAAAGCCGTAGTGATTGCAAGGAGACCCCATGACGGCCAGCTCACAGTCCTCCGCCGGTGTGGCCCTCTTCCTTCGCGATGACGACACGCCCACGTCAGCGCTTGTGCCCATTAAACTCCGCGGCGATGTCACCCTGAAGGACCTCGCGGAGGAGTACTGCATCAGCAGCGTTTTGGAGTGCGACGCCACCGGCTGCGTGCCGCCAAGGGCCGTCGCGCTTGACTCCGCGCTGGATGTGCTGCGGGGCGGGAGATATTACATTGCACGACGTGACATGCCGCGGGTGGGGCGCTCACCGCGGGTGACATTTCGTGGGAAAATAACAGTAGAGGAGTTTGAGACGGATCATGCACTGGCCGGGGAACGAAAACAACAGGAGAAGGAAAATTGTGATGCTACCCCCATGCCTGTGGCAACAACGGCTGCTTGTACTGAGGCACTGGCGTGTTCAATGAGTCGAAAGCGTCGAAGCCGCAATGAGGATTCCAATGAGGGCAATGATAATAATAATGATAATAATAATACTGACGACATATATAATGTCATAGATGCAAACCAGTATACATTTGAGCCGTTTGTGGGGGACCTCTACAACGATGGACGCGAGGCGATGATTCAGCTAGAAGACGCAAAGCGGTTGTGTGAAAATGTTGAGAGTGACGAAATGGAATTCGCTGCACGACACACCTTGGCGGAAAAGATATTGCTTGAAGCGAGACAGGCACTCATTAAACTCACCTCAGACAATAATGCTGCAGAGGAGACAAGCACTACCTCGGGCTGAAATAATAATAATAATAATAAACAAAAAAGGAAATATGCGCTCCCACAGGTGTGTGTGTGTGTGTGGATATGTGTGTATTTTTCCTTCTCTTTTTTTGTTTGTGTTTCTTTTCCTCGCACCACGATGTCTGTTCGTGGCAGTTGACAGTGTGATCATTATTGGTGTATATGTGTTTGTAGGAGGGTGGATGGAATGGCTGCATTGTAGACAAGGAGAAAGAGAAAGAGAAAGGGGAAACATCACATAATTATTTGATGTGTTTGCAATCCGCGTATATATACAGACGGCATCTCCTCCGCTGAAATCCCCCATGTAACTCCCACACCGCAGCTTGCCTCTCCCTCGCCCTCTATTTCGTGGGTTTGTCTCCCTGGCACTGCACTGCGTAAAACAAAAACAAAAAGAGGGGGAGTGGAGTAGTACAATCCAAGACGAATAGACATCGCCGCCGCCGACTCCCCACAGAAAGGGATAGAAAGTCCCTTTCAATGATGCCTGCGAAACAAGTGAAGAAGTCGCTCTTCTTTTATCGGTGCAGGGGCAGCGGGGTTTTCAGGGCTGCGCTAAATAAAACTATCAACGACTACACTCTGTAAGGCGGGTGAATTACGTTTCCAGGTGCCGCGGAGCACGGCGTAGAAGGGAAAAAGGAGCGTTTAGAGCGGCAAAGAGAACACTTCAATGTCTATGCAGTCAGAATCCCGGCGGCCTCGTGACATGTGTGTGTGCCGTCCCATAATTTAACTCCCTCTTCTTCCTCCTCTTCGTCTTTCTCTCATGTGGAGCGGGAGTCACTTTTGCATGTGGTGCGTACAGCTATGGAAACATATAACAAATATGAATGCATGCTCATAGATCAGCCGATGTGGGTTTAATGGGAAGTGCTCGTCGGTTTCTTTTCAAAGACTCCCAAAACAAAATGTATCGTACCAGTCACCCTCCACTGTTGTTGTGGGAAATGGTGTTGGAAGTGTACCACATGGAACTCCAGATTCATCCCCGTTTGATAAATCTTCTCTACATAAATTTTGAAACACAAACAGATTCATAGAACCCGTTTTGCAGGAGGAGTTTGTAACGTGCACGTGAAATTGAGGCTCCTATTTTCTCTTCCCTCCCAAAGACGACAGTGAAGACATTAACCGCAAAGAGGATCTTCTCTTTTTGTGTGTGTGCTGCAATTGTATATATATGCGTGATCCTCCCGTACAAACAAGGAGGAAATTTTGAAACGGAGAAGGAACTACTATTACTAGTACCAGCGGTGAGAATGTGAGCAGTAAACATGAGAGCACTGGTACCGCCTGAGGCAGATGAAGAGAAGTTATCGCATTGTGGAACACTATTGGGAAATCTGTGCGTGATGCCAGCATTGGCAAAGGTGTGTTACATACACATGGGTGTAATGAGGACTACAACGTGGAATGTTGAGGGTGCACCCAAAGACGAGGAGCAGGAGGAAAACAAGGAAGAAAAAACTGTGAAGAAGACAGAGACAATAGAGTGGGCAGAAGGAAAAGGACCCCCACCCCACCCCACCACACACACAGCATGAGGAATATGTACTATTTACAATACAAAGCCGAAGAAACAGGGAAGATGGAAGTGCTCACATGTGGTCAAAACAATATATACGTATATGTATGTATATATGTATATATGTATTCTGGGCGATAATTTGGCTCATTTGGTTCAGTTTTCTTTTTTCTTTCCCTCTTTTTCCTGTTCTTCATATGTTTGTACTCGCCTCTGAGGATGTGGAATTGGTGACGAGTTAGTTTAGATGAATCTTCTTCATAGAGTTTTGGGGGTGGAGTTTTCGCGGCTCTCTGACTCCGTCGATGGGAAGGACACCACAGCCCTGTTGCTGTCATGGCAGTTACTTCGCTTTCAGCTCACCATCACATTTGTAAATGAAAATGGCAACTTTGACAGTGACGGCGCGGCGCTAATGGCGGCACTGGGCGAGAGCGACTTTGGTCTCATGTGGCGGAAGCTGTTTAACACCCTGCGCATCCTCCCCGTTGTTGTTGGAGCTGCGTCGCCGTTATTATTATTGCGGTCATCATCATCAACGTTATTATCGTTGAGTGGGGCCAAAGAGATCCTCGCAGAGAGAACAGGAACAATTTCACAGAAGGGGCACGCCTTCTTCTTCTTTGGGGTTCCACCGTTCTGGAGACATGAGGTGCAGACAAACGGAAACACCGTTGGGGAGGAGGGAGACTTCTCCAATGTGATTAATACCGCAGGAAAAGTTATCACGGTGTTTGCGGATCCCGTCGCCACGGTGGAGAAGGAGGAGTTGTTGAATGTAGGAGAGACAGGTGAGCAAAAGATGAAGAAATCTATACCAAGTTACATGAGGTCTACCTACACGTTTAGTTACACCCTTCCAGATTTAGAAAACTTTCATGGAGCTATGACTTTGGGATTTGTCTTGCTTCTTCCACTTTCTCGTCCTTATGAGATCCCTAATAGTGGTAATAATAATAATAATAATAATAATAATAATAATAATAATGATGATATCATTCTTCGTGCGCTTCTTCCTGTGGGGGAGCAGAAAGTAGGATCCTACCGCCCTTCTTCTGTCATTCTGGGGACATGCTACTACCGGGGACAACTTGCCCAGCTGCTGCATTGTACCTCTCTCGTACGACATGTTTCCCGGTATCGTGTTTTAATAAATATAAATGTAGTAAATATTGCTAACATTTCTGTTCGTGTGCAGCAGGTATCTTTTGATATATTTTCTACGTGGATTGGGGATAGTCTTGGCAGTCTCTCCAATATTCCTCTGTCGCTAGAGCAGCGGATGGGACCGCGGGGGGCAGAGTTAAAAACAGTAGAACTTCTACGACGTGCCGTCACAGTCACGCCTATTATTGTGCATGAGTTTCGAGTCCCGGTGGCAGTCAAACCAGATGAGTCTATAAATTTTCAGTTTGCCATTCAGGTGCGACCCCACCTGTGTTGCCTCCTGGAGGCGCACTCGCTTGGAGAGGTGTATGGAAAGTATGTGAGGAGTTACGCAAAGGATGCGGGGGAAGACGAGTCAAAAACAGACACCTGCCCAAGTAGTCGCTCACCATCCAAAAACCCTCGACGCATCCCGGGCACAACAAATCCCTCAATACCATTGAAAATGGCTGGGAATGTGGGAACCGTGGATGAAATATCTCGTGATGAACTGCAGCAGTTAATGTCTTTGAATTTTACCTCACATGCGTACGTGCATTATGAACTGATGTCAAGGACGAGTGATGACAGTATTACTAGCAATTATAATTATAATAATAGTAGTAGTACTGGCACTGCTCTGCTGACAAAAAGAAGGACAATCGAAGGGGAGGAGGAGAAAAACGAAGGAGATATGTCTCACAGTCTTCAACTGCGTCACCGAGTACATTGGTCAATGTCTATGCCGCAATAGTAAAATGGGCAAATATATTTTGCTGCTGTTTGTTGTGTTCTATTATAATTGTTTTTGTTTTTTTTCCTTTTCTTTTTGATACTGAAATTATTGACGCCATTATTACTATATATCTATGTGCATAATAATACCTCCCTTTCTATCTTCCTTAGAATTTTTCTTTTCCTTTTTTTTTTTATTGGAGGGTGTGTGGTGTGGTGTGGCGTTTACTGATTTGGTTCCCTCTCTCTCACACACACACAGACATATACACGCAGACATACATAGAGAAGTAAAATGCAGGTTACCCGCGATACTTTTCCCGCGATATTTCCAAAGTTTGTGGACCTTCTGCAGACGTGTGAATTTTACGCCTTTGATGAAGAAATGACGGGAATTAACATGGCGGACATGCCTGAGTCCATCACAGATATGCCCGAAGAAAGTTACCGGGCCAAGCGTACAGTCGCCAGTCGATATAACATTATTCAGGTAGGAATATGTTTATTTCACAAGGAAGAAAGTAATGAAACCAATTCCTCCTCCACACCGGTGCGGTATGTGGCTCGACCTTTTAATTTCCTTCTCTTTCCTCACCACGCGGATGATTTCAAAGCAGAAGAGCGATCAAAGGATGTGGTGCTAAGTCCGTCCTCTTTGGCCTTCCTTCGACGACATGACATGAACTTTCAGTCGTGGGTGTACCAAGGTATGGGATATTGTGACTCCCAACAGGAGGATGCGCTGCGTAAAAAGCACATGGAAAAATATAAAGAGATTATAACGCCCCGGAATACTCATAACGAAGAGAATAAAGAAGTGCAAGGAATGATGGATCTTTTGACGGAAGATGAGAAGAAATGGTTTAATAATGCTGTATCATTGGCACAAGGATTCTCGGAACGTATTCAACAAGCATTGGAACGTGCAAAAGAAAAGAAACAAAATGGCCAAGCAGAAAGTATGGTGGAAGTTAATGCTTCCATAGATCTTATTCAGTCTGGTGGACGAGAGATTTTACTACCTCCCCAGAGAAGTAAAAATGCCCGAGAAATACTTGAACGATATATAAATGATCATTTTCCCATTCTTTCCCTCACATTTCGACGTCAAGGTGGAATGTATATAGGGATTTTACGAGTCGTCTTTCCAGGAGAGCGGAGCCGATTACTTGAAAGGGAAAAATTATTTCGAGAACGAGAATTGATGGACATGTTGGGGTTTCGTTTGGTATTTAAAGCTCTCGTGGAAAGCCGAAAACCTTGTGTGGGACATAATTGTTTTGCAGACCTTCTCTTTCTGCTTGCGAGCCTGGATGGACCATTACCCGACTCCTTGCCTGAGTTCAAGTCACGTCTGCGGGAGATCTTCCCTACTGTCTTTGACACGAGGTTTATTGCAGGTCGACACGAATTCTTTCCTGCGGAACGATTTGGAGCCTGTTATTTGAATGGCTTCTTTGGAGAGTATGGATTTCACTCTGCCAATGTGCACATAACTCTTCCCTTGGGGTTTGAGTCCTACGATCCCCTTGCGGTGGATGGTGGCAGTGGTGGTGGCAAAGTCCATGAGGCTGGTTACGACGCACTGCTCACGGGGACGCTTCTACTTAACCTTCTTGCAGAGATGGGGGGTTACAGTGTGACGAATGCCCCAGAGGCTGTTGTAAACCGTGTAGCTCTGTTCCGCTCTCTCTTTGCTCTTAAACTGGAGAGTCTGGACACGGATGAATATCTTCCCGAGAGTGGGGTGCTGGACCTGCGGCACGAGAAGAGTGTCAAGACGCACCACATTGAATCCTGCCTGACAGCAGTGGCGCTACAGAATGTTGGGCTTTATTCCGTTGATGAAACACGGACGTTGGCCGTTCTTCCCTCCACATGGACACAAACGGAGGCTCTTAAAAAGAAGAATGTGGAATGGCTTTCTACACATATCACATCGCGGTTTCCGCAGTTTTTTGAGGCGTCTGCGTACCACCCTCCAGGGAAATTGGTAACTGGGAAAGGGCCTTTTCACATGACACCACGTACCCTCATGCGTGCATTTATTGTATGCTCAAGGAGGTGATATTTGGGTTTGACTTGGCTGGGGGTGCCTCCTTTCCTTTCTTCGTTTTGTTTGGTTGTTTCTGGTTTGATTGTTTGTTTCTTTTTCTAAATGGATAGCCTGGGAGAATAATGGTCGTTGTCAGCTCATCTCTTTCCCTGGCTATATATAACAAAATCTTCAATCTTATGATCATGTATGGGGTTTCCCCTATTGTTATTATTTTTCCCCCTTTATTCGCCACCTCTGTTGAGCAGCAACGGTGTTGTGAGCTTTGTTTCGGTGGCTAGAAAAAGGAAAAGGAAAAAAAAAGAGGTAACTTTATTATAGGGTGTTGCCGTAATAAAATGCGATGGCAGACATTTAGGGATGCTGAGTGCGGCATGCGCACCTAAAGGAAATCAAAAAAGTTCACCATTTTTTCGAAGATGTCTTGCAGCGGACCCGCTGGGCAACCGGACGCCACTTAAGACACCGATGACTGAATGAGACCAGATGAAAAAGGGAAAAGTTGCGATGGATGTGGTGACGGGACTCAGAAGCTTTTGAAGAGATACAGAAATCACTTTGATATCGTTTGGGACGCCTCGAAATGAGGGGCATTTCCTTCAAGCTTTCTCATTTTGCCCAAACCCCAGGCAACCACCACCACAGAAGCGAACGTGTGGGGATGGAGAAAAGATGCTTGACGCGGAGCCAAATGTGGTTTGAAAACGGAGACGGCGGGCAAAGCACCCCACCAACACTGCCCAAATAAAAAGAATTAAGTAAAAAATTAAAATTAAAAAAATAAATAAAATCTCCTTTCCTCGCTGGATGTTTGTGTGCGCTCAAATTTCACAAAACTAAAAAAGAGAAAAGGCTGCTCCCGGCGGGGTTCGAACCCGCGATATTCGGTTCATAAGACCAACGTCCTAACCAACTAGACCACGGGAGCCCGGCAAAAAGAGAGCGAGTGGAACAACTAAAATCGTAGATGACAAAGAAGAGATAAGTGTATGCACCTGCATATATATATATATATATATATATATATTATTTCCAGATCTCGCGCCGGCAGCGGTGGTCCTATAGTGTAGTGGTTAGCACATCGGACTTTGAATCCGATAACCCAGGTTCGAATCCTGGTAGGACCACTTTTTCCGTGGACGCCTCATTTGCTTTTTGCAAAATCCATGTTTAAATAGTTTTACAAGACAAAGTCTCATCCCGACACGTCGCGTGGGTGATCTAGTGGTTATGATGTCTGCTTTACACGCAGAAAGTCGCGGGTTCGAACCCCGCCCCGCGTAAAGTTTTCCTCGCAAGTAAAGGAGTCAGGAAGGCGAACTCACTTATGTGCTTCGTTTTATTTTAGTTAGTTTTTATAGATAAATAACGCATTTCCGCCGCGGAGCCCTTCTAGCTCAGTCGGTAGAGCGCACGGCTCTTAACCGTGTGGTCGTGGGTTCGATCCCCACGGGGGGTGCTTTTCCCACTTCCTGGATTTTCCTATCCACTCTCTCTGCTCTGGTGGGCTTTGAAAAGGAAGACCGTGTTGAGACTCGAACCTTGGTTCTTTCATCATCTTACCCCGAAAAGTGTGCCATTTCATTTTATCCAGGTGTGCGGGCCGCCGCGTTGAATGAGGCGAACTTGTAAAATATTGTAGCTCAGAACAAAACTTCTTTTTTCTAGAATACCCGAAATTTTAAGAGCCCCGTTTCCAGCCGGAGCAGCGTAGCTCTGTAACCTTTCGGTTGAGAGGGGCTGGGTTATTTGAGCGGGGAATGTGTGGACCAGTGAGGGTTCTGCTGCGTAGACTTGGTGTTCTGCTTGACTGCGCGTCGGTTTGGCAGTTCTGCCGCGGGTGTTCCACTGTAGAGAGGTTCGCCCAGACCGTTAAAGCTAGGGGAACGGGTCAGGCCGGAGACGGAGCAGCCCACCCTGCGCGCGTTGCCGTTGCAGAGGCACACCGAGGAGCATGTCAGTGCCCGATCCCCACACGTCGTCGCGAAACTATCCTTTTCTATTTTTCTTCCTTGTTTTCTCTGTAGGTGTCTCTGATTGCTTCACCGCAAAGCTGTAAGAATAATGCCGAACAGAATAAAATTTAAAGAAAACGCAACTGTGACACAAGACTCGGAATCTGCAACACCCAGATCCGAAGTCTGATGCGCTTCCATTGTGCCACGTGGCCTGCCATCCCTCGCATCAAAATTTGAATGCTATGCTGGTTCAATCTCTTCTTCTTTTCTTGATACAATTACAACACATTCATCGTTTGCATCCGCCGGTGTGGCCTCGTAGCACAGTGGCAGTGCACTGGTCTTGTAAACCAGGGGTCCCGAGTTCAATTCTCGGCGGGGCCTTTTTCTGCAGCCCGAGATCTTGGTAAGATAAATGGAAGAAAGAAAAAATTGACAAGAGTGGGGTTTGAACCCACGCCTCCGGAGAGATGACGACCTGAACGTCACGTCTTAGACCACTCGACCATCTTGCCTCTGGCCCGGCGGACATGGAACCAAGAACAAAAATTTATAATCGCATTGTTTCGGTTTCCGATGAGGTCAAGAGTTCCACTCTCACACGCGGCAATTTCCCCGAAATTGCCGAAAAAAGCATTGCAATCGCCGGGAGTCGAACCCGGGTCACCCGCTTGGAAGGCGGGGATCTTAACCGTTGGACCACGATTGCCGACGCGGCCGTACTCGGTTTGTTTTAGGATTAGAGTGAATTTAATTATATTGCAAGCAGCGCATGCATATGTATAAAGCAAAAATTTTTCTTGAATAAATAAATAAAAAAACTTCTTTTTTTCGTTTTGAACCAGGGTCTTATTTTTTTTGATCCAAGGAAAAACACGCGGTGTACTAACTTTCCCGTTCTCGAAACCGTGCGGCCCTAATGGTTAAAAAGAGTACAAGTGTGTATTTCCTTTTCTTCCTCTTTGTTTTATAGTTTGTAAGAGCTATTGACCGTCGTTCGAGTAACTCACCTGCAGTGCGTCATCAAGAAAGCGCCAAGTTCGCAGTAAATTTTGCGAGGGCTGTTCCATTCCTTTGAGGGGATGTAGTTCATGCCCCTTCTTTTTTCTTTTCGTGTTTTAACACAGAACAATTACAAAAACCGATGATGAACAAAGTATCTCAATCTATGCGTGGGGCGCAAAAATTGTCAAGTATCTGATGCTAAATGAATCAAGAATCCACACATGCGTAAAAACCAAAAGCTTTATGAAACACTTCGTAGTTTAGCAAAACGTTCCAGTTGTTAACGAGGTTAGGGCTTAAACTACAATATGCATACCAAAAGAGAAGTGGAGCCGACCATTCTTGGCGCAAGCCCTCCAAAAAGCAAAAGAAAAGGAATCCTTCTGGAACCAGCTCCTGCCGTTCATCGAACCGCTCTCCGGGCGGAGCCAGCAACCGTCATCATCAGGACTTGAAACTCGGTTTCTTTTCAATTAAGAGGTTGTACTCATAAAACGATTCTGTTCAGAGTACGGTCTTAACCCCCCTACCCATGTGGGTCCTGGACACACCTAAACAATGACAACAGCATATGGACTAGTTATTTGCTACTCATTTCATGACTGCGGGTGGCCCGGCTTGTCTGCCTCAAGTGGAGCGCGCCTCCCTTTCGTTGTTTTCCAGCTCCCTGTGATTCGAGTTCGAGTCTCAACACGGTCTTCCTTTTCAAAGCCCACCAGAGCAGAGAGAGTGGATAGGAAAATCCAGGAAGTGGGAAAAGCACCCCCCGTGGGGATCGAACCCACGACCACACGGTTAAGAGCCGTGCGCTCTACCGACTGAGCTAGAAGGGCTCCACGGCCCCCTCCGAGGCGCGTCGGAAATGGTGGAGAATCAGCCCCGAAAATATTGGGTGTTTCGAAAAGGAATTTTTTTTGGGGGGTTTGCGACAAGTTAGAACAATGTTGGGCAAATCCTGGTAACGATGTTTTTTTTTTTGTTTTCAAACGTACCCATGCTGCCGCTACGCATGCAGCGCCACCAGACTATAAGGGTTGTTTTTCTTCATCCAATCCTTCCATACGATGATTTCGAACCACATCTCCGAGCAGCTTTAAAGGGGCTCAGATTCCGTTGGTTCCATGACCTTCCAAGGAGCGACTGCGCTTCCTCAGCAAACAACCATTCACCTTCTCCGCCTCCGGCCTGCGGGAACAAGAGGGGGAGTTCGAAACCAATAAACTAGAATCCATTAAACTAGAAAACAATAAACTAGGGCTTCGATCACCCTCCAGAAGCGGTGCCTCAGACTCTGTTTCAGGAGGTGTGGGGCTGGGGTCGTGGAGCTGGAGTAGCTCGCACAGCATCTTCGCGAGTTCCCTGCTGAAGAATACTGCTGGCTTTTCCAGCGAGGGTATGCCGTGTTTGGTGCGAAGAGCTTCGAGACCAGGGCACTGTAGAAGGTGAGCCGGGGTCTCCTCGCATACATGAGACTTAAACCAGGACCGGTGGTTCTTCTTCATCTCATGCAGGTCGTGTATCTTCCATAGATGGACACGAAGTGCGTCTTCTGTTGCTAAAGTCGCGGGGCGGTGGGGGCCTTTGAGTGTCTTTGTCACGATGGCGATTGTCTTCTCCTTTTGTCCGTCCTTAATCTCCACTCCAACCCCTTGCGTTGGGTGTTGCCTCTGCACGTGGTAGGTGAGCCCAGTTCGACTTGCGCACGTCTTGTCGCAGGCGTCACATCTAAATACATGGGTACTCGCATCAGTTTGTGGTGGCGTGGGCGCGTCGTCATTGTGTTTTGCCTTTTTATGCGCCCGCAGTGCGTCTTTGCCGAAGAACTGCAGTTCACATTCGTCACATGGCCACACGCGTTGCTCTGGTTGTAGGCATCTTCTCTTTGGTGGTGCAGAGCGGGGCTCAATTTCAGGCGTCTGTTCATTGGGGTGAGCGCTGCGTATGTTCCTGTTGAGCTGGGTATACGCATATGATTTGTCGCAGAAGGGGCACTCCTTACGTCCAGCGTCCAGCACGGTGTTAGCATCATCCGATTCTGATTCTTTGCGGGGAGGGGATCTGCGTCGTCTGCTGCCTACAAACATTGGAGGAAGCAGCGGCTCGGGTTTCCCCGGATGATGTGCTCTTACGTGCCGTAATGCCCGCCGCAAATGGTGTGTACTTTCAAAGTGCGAACAGTATAATCGATTTGTGGCCGGATCGACTACGAATGTTATGGCGTTGACTTTGCTGGGTTTTTCTGGGAGCCTTGGTTCGGGTCGATCCGGGTGTATCTCCGCCAGGTGTTGAGAGAAGCAGTGCGGTACATAACTGTTGACACAGTAGGGGCACTGATATTTTTGTCTCTCTGCATCTGCAAATTGTGCAGTTGGGATCTCTTCTACTGCGGGAGCTGTGGTGAGTAGGCATTTGTGGCTTTCAAAGCGATGCTGTTGGCGGTAAACCTTCTTGCGTGGGGAGCATTGATACTCCTGTTTGCGACGTTTGACGGGAGGCTCTGCCGCAAGGATTGGTACAGGTGCCGGCACAGTGGGAAGCAGCGGTGCTGACAGTGCTGTGACTACAATACCGGCCTTCGGCAGGGGCGTGTGGGGACGTTCCGCGAGCATGTGCTGCTTGAAGCCTTCCTTGCTTTGCGTGTGGTGCGGGCAGTGGGGACATCGTATATAATGCCCCTCTGGCGGAACTGCGAGTGCCGACATTGCGGCTGGCATGGTCTCCGCTGGAGTCATGCCGCGTATGCAACTCATATGTCGTCGGGCATTACATCTATTGGAGCATGTGCGAAAGCATATGGGGCAGAAGAGAGCTTGATTTGCTCTCGTCACAAATACCGGATCTACTTGGGGCAGTTGGGTCGTTGCTGGTGCGGGTGGTGGCTCAGAAGGCGGTTCGGGTGGTGGTGGGTTAACGCCTGGAACTTCCACGGACAGGGGAGCCGCGCCCAGTTTTGTACACCATCTGCACTGTGGGTCGGTGCTGCCTGCCATAACTCTGTGCAGCCATCCAAAGTGTGTGGAAACTCCTGTGCGAAACTGGGCCAGATGCTGCCACCGTGCCTGAGCATGGCGGTGTTCTTGGGGGCAGGTCGATGGTGACCCAGTAATTGTTGACGCACTGTTTCCAGGGGTGCAGGGTTGTCTTCAGCGTCCCTTTTCTTTCGTCTCTTTATGGACGTGACAATGTCCGTGACCCATGCCGGGGCAGTTTGAGGAAGTTTGCCGCCTCTTTCGCTAGCTTATCGGCCTGTTCATTGTTCTCCACTCCCGCGTGGCCAAAAATGAACTGAAAGGACAGTCTCACTCCCCTGCGTGTTAAGGAAAGGATCTGGGCCCAGATTCTTCGGAGGATGCCATCTGTGACCGTAGTGGGGCCCGTTTTAAGCGCGCTTAACAGCGAGAGGGAGTCGGTGAAGACTGCCACTTGGGTTCGCCGGGGTTTCGTTCTGTGCGGGAGGGCGTCCAGGAGCAGCTGGAGTCCGATCCCCATCGCGACGCATTCCGTGCGGTAGCTGCTGGCTAAGGGGCCGACGCCTTTCCGGCGGGTGCCGATGGGAGTGTCTTTCTTGTAAAGTAAGGCTGCGCTACCGGAATGAACATCGGTTGTGACGGACCCGTCCGTCCAGAGAGTATAATGAGCGCCGACAAAGCGGCTCACTCTTTCTACGCATGCTGCGTGTTTCTCGTCATCGGGCGCATCTGCCGTCAATCCACCAGGAGCGGTCGTATTGAAGTACACTCGTGGGGCGATCCATAGGGCGCTGGAGGGGTGAGGCACCGAAAAGTCATCCACTGCACTGCATGCCTGCTCGACGTAGCGTAATGCCTCGTGGACAGGATGGTCGTGCGTGAACATGTCCTCCGCTATTTCTTTGAGGTACCTTCCTCTTGTGGTGGAGTTTAAGTAGTACTCTATACTGCGCCAATGGACTACACTTTCAAGCGTATCTAACCCAAAGGTGAATCCTGAGTGCGAGTGATGGCGCTACACGCAGGGACGTGTAGCTTGGCGGCAGTTCTAACCTTCGTTTTGTTTCAGGCCTCCCAAACACAGCGCCACCCCAGACCTGCCTGCCGACGCCAAGAGCCTTTAACCGCACCCTAGGCACGGTCGCAGGCTCCTGACTTCCCCTCGGAGAGGGCACTGGTCCCTGGCACCACGTAGAGATGGCCGGCTTCGCCAGGGGGTAACGATGGTCAAAGTGGAAGCCTTTGCTTCGGCAACCATGATGACCTAACCTTGTGCTCGTCAAGAAGAATAAGAGGACATGGCCCCTAAAATGGTTTCGGTGCGACAGGTGCTTTTGGCTTGAAAAAAAGTAAACTAAAAAAAAAGGTTTGGCTTTTCTACACTTTCCAAAGATGCCTACCTGAAAATGTATATCATGAACAATATTTGTTTATTTACCTGATATTATTACCACCACCATTATCATATATTATGCAAACGGGGAGGAATCAAAATTACCGTCCCGAGTATTGATTAATGAAAAAAAAATTCTTTGATTGGCATCCGATACCATTTGGCTGTGTCCTCTTATTCTTCTTGACGAGCACAAGGTTAGGTCATCATGGTTGCCGAAGCAAAGGCTTCCACTTTGACCATCGTTACCAGGATTTGCCCAACATTGTTCTAACTTGTCGCAAACCCCCCAAAAAAAATTCCTTTTCGAAACACCCAATATTTTCGGGGCTGATTCTCCACCATTTCCGACGCGCCTCGGAGGGGGCCGTGGAGCCCTTCTAGCTCAGTCGGTAGAGCGCACGGCTCTTAACCGTGTGGTCGTGGGTTCGATCCCCACGGGGGGTGCTTTTCCCACTTCCTGGATTTTCCTATCCACTCTCTCTGCTCTGGTGGGCTTTGAAAAGGAAGACCGTGTTGAGACTCGAACTCGAATCACAGGGAGCTGGAAAACAACGAAAGGGAGGCGCGCTCCACTTGAGGCAGACAAGCCGGGCCACCCGCAGTCATGAAATGAGTAGCAAATAACTAGTCCATATGCTGTTGTCATTGTTTAGGTGTGTCCAGGACCCACATGGGTAGGGGGGTTAAGACCGTACTCTGAACAGAATCGTTTTATGAGTACAACCTCTTAATTGAAAAGAAACCGAGTTTCAAGTCCTGATGATGACGGTTGCTGGCTCCGCCCGGAGAGCGGTTCGATGAACGGCAGGAGCTGGTTCCAGAAGGATTCCTTTTCTTTTGCTTTTTGGAGGGCTTGCGCCAAGAATGATGCCGTACAATATATTCTTTCATACGATTGACGGTGAATTTGTTTTATATATGCTTTTTTCCCTATTCACGTATCTTCAGACTATGAAGCCCATAGCTCTTACAGAAAAAAAAGAAGTTTTTTCAAGCAAGCAAAAATCCTCACACGATCACGGATGATTTCCATCCATGTCACTCCGGAACCCGAAAGGAGGACATGGACAGCAGCCCCGCGGAAGGTTGTCGTTGGCCAAGGCCCGATGGAACTAGAGTTCCAACACACTACAAATAATAGCGGTGAGGTTAGGCGAGGAAGCGGCAAACTGTTTCTTCGCCAAGAGGAAACTTACGGTTAAGAGCTCACTCGGGGGATTTGTTAGGGTTGAGGGTCTTCTTCCGGATATCGCCGACTTCAAAATTCCGAGGCCCAAAGGTCAGCACAAAAGGTTCAGCAGGCCCAAGTCGAGCTTCACTTTGAGCGGAACAAAATTGCAACAGAGAAATCGGACATGCAAAGCCTGTATGAAATGACCGTCCAGGAATTTAATGAGCGAGAGTTTCATTGAGGCCAACGCGGGTGTCGGCTGTAATTTGATTGCGCGGAGACGGAAACAAACATTCGTGACCGCAACGAGCGGCCGGGTGAAGGAGAAATTGCGACAAGCCAAATACAAGAGGCCTTCAACCAGGCAATAGCTCAATTAAACGAGCTGCCCTGAGAGACCACGATGCCAAAGGAACAGTTGAAGGAAGCTTTGAAACCAACTGGAAGCCTCCGCGAAGCTTAAAGCATTTCTCCCGTTTTGGAAGAAAAGCAAAAAGGGGAAGGGGCAACAAAAGAAGCCCGCCCCATCCCCGAACCCACCTATTGCGTAGGACGAGAAGGTCATACGCCATCCCCTGCTGAATGCAGGCTGGATAAAATGATGGGCTTGGATTTTGGAAATAATATGGGCAAAAAAAAGCAGAATGGCGTCGACGCCCGCTTCCGCCTCCCTCTCGCACAGCGCGGCCTCCAGTTCACAGACGCATCGCGGGAGGTATGGTATGCCCTCTGGGAAAATAGCGCAAACTTTTTAAGGCGCCGTGGCGTATATGCACGCCGCTTCGGCACGTGACATGTTGCCGGCGTGTTGAGTGCACTTTGATTATCCGGCGAATAAAAATATTCCTTCGATCGCGCTTGGCGCGTTCAGCGATTGGGATGAAACCATTAAAAGACCGCCAGCGCGCAATGAAGTAGACATGAAGGTTGGATGCGGACGGTGCTGCTCCTTTCGGGGGCAGGTGTGCTTTGGTCTCAGCGCGCGCTTTGCCTTTCAACAGTTCCACGACAATACGCACAAAGAAGAAAAGATACCCCCTGGCCGCCCACCATGAGGCGGCAGCAAAAGACGGAAGGAGACCTTTTGACCCAGGGAAAGACAGTGGAACGCCACACGCGCGGGAGGAATGCAAACGACGCAAGCCATTACCCCGCGAGCAAGTCCACGGTTAAGAAAAAACCCCAAGGCCCTCGTTCAAAGAGCAATGAAACGAGGGGCGCGATTATTACCCACAGCGATGGTCGGGAAGACAAGAAAAATGAAACAGAAAACAGACTTTAGAAATGTTTTAACTAGTAGAATTGGCGTGGAGGCACTGCGACCACTTTTCTAAAGAAGCAATGGTTATCGTCAGAGTGCATGAAGTCAAGGGAAAAAACTGCAATTTATAGGGCATAGTTTTCTGCGACGGCATCCGCATCCAGAGTGGCCAAAGAGCAAGAGAGAAAAAGAAAATCGATTCCTTTGCAAAAAGTAGCGGTGCCAACACTATGCACGCCAGGCATTCTAAAGAGGATGAATTTGATAACGCGCCAACGTTTCGACAAGGTCTGGGTGCATTTATTAGCCCCGCCTCGGAAGGAGAAGAGACATCAAAAACTCAAGACTCGCGATGGAGCATTCCAGAAGAGGATGCTCAGCTGTCATTGGCAGCGGGAATTCTGCTTAGAAACCCAAAAGGGGAAACTAAAAGTTGTCCCACCCCATTTTCAGTTATCGAAGGAAAAAGAATCTGAAAGGTGACGGCGTTTCATTGCATGCCCTATTTAAAAAATTAAAAGAATAGAAAGGACAGTTATGAGGCAGATGTGCCATTGGAACATATTTCAGCATACCTGGACGCAGCACCCTTAGACACAGCAGCACTCTTTGCTTTAAAAGCTTCCCTTCTCCTGTGAAACAACCTGATTAGGGACTCTCATAATCAAGGGCTATGACAATGTAGAGGGCGAGGCATTTGAAAGGCCTCTTTGCGCATTTGGAAATACCGCAACCCTCCAGTGCGTAGGGCCAGAAGAAAACCCTGCAGATAGTATTTCAAGAAGGAAAATGCCCTCACAACAGGAACTTTAGAAAGGGAAGCTCGGCAGGCGAGAAAAGGTCCTTACGGATACTATCACCTTCGAAAGTAAATTGATTCTTTCCACTCCTCCTTCCTATATATTAACTTCCATTTGTAGAGAAAATGTACATAATGATTTCTGTTATGAATACCAAATAAAAGAGAAAGGCTTTATTGAATATCATGTTCTCACTATTCCATTTTTTTATTTTATTCATATTATGCACTGGACCCGTAAGCAAAAGTAGATAAGGGGTGTGATACTTACGGTGAATTGAAGGAGATCGAACGAACATTATTCTGATTCCCTGCAAACCACGCAGGGATGCCACAACAAACTGTTAAAACTCTATATCCCCTGGATAGTATTCGGGGAATTTATTAGAATTCGGTCTGCGATGTCTTTCCCTGGGGACGCCATCTCCACTTACCACATCGAATGCGCAGGTGCATTTATTTACACCGCCTCAGCACAAACGCGCCAGAACGCCGTGAGAAACCTCCTGCAATTATGCGATGGGGAAATGTCTGCAGGAAATCATCGTTCCATCGGGGAAAATAGGGAACGAAACCATCTCCACTGTCTGAGGCTTGCGAACTCACCTTTTGTGAAAGACAAAACCGGGCCAATCCTGGCGGACAAAAGTCCTGAAGACTTCACTCACTCACTAACTCACGGGGGCCGTTCCATTCCACTTCCTGCGGACACGCCACCCAACATTCTACTGGAAAAAAAAAAGACCACTTAATGAGTTTATTTAAAACAATTTGTTTCTGATAAACTCACATTCTTCGTGAAGGAAGCCTATCGACTGTCGCTCTCCGCATTGCTTATGTAAAGAAAAAAAAAAGGGTGTGAGAAGAGAATATTTTCTTTTGTTATACCATCGATGGTGGCATGAAAAAATTATTAACGGTTACACTGTGGGGCTGGTTTGTCGCCCTTTCCCCTCGTAGGCACTCGGCAGAAAATTACAAACAAAAAGAAACAAAGAAAAACATTACAAAACATCGTGTCAGGGTTCCGTGAAATCCAATACGGTAGCCAAAAATCCACGTTAGTGCAATGGAGAAAGTTATTTATGCCAGAAGCAAATTTCAGATAAATAAGGCAGCAACGTTTGTTTGCACGACCACAAAAACAGCTCACCTTCTATAAAGATATATATCAACTGAACTCAGGAGACCAAACTGCCAAAAGAGGAAAGGTATCACTCATCAAAACTCAAAATCATCATCCACAAACACGGCTTTCTTCACACCATCCCCAGACATACCAACACCCTGCGCAACACTCTCCCTCTTTCCCACATTTCCCAAATTCCTTTCAACTCCCTCATCCTCCCGTTCAGAATTTATATCAAAAAAAAAAGGTGCCTCCTCACCACCCAAGGCAAAAGGAAAACCAAACAATTGTTTTGAAGAAGTACTCACAATATTTTTCCCACCATCCACTTCACAATTCTGATTGCCATCAGAGTTCAAAGGATCAACCTTCCCCTCCCTAATTCCAACAACTCCGGCTTCAGCCGGACCCCCTTCAAGGGGGATCTTTGTAGCCCCTCCTTCCAAAACTCCACTTGAAAAACACGACACAACATCCTCCGGATCACAACACAAGCAACCAATATCAACTCCCTCCTTCCCACTAAACATTGAACCAACAAATACAGTAGCACATATCTTTCCACCCATTACGTCCCCACAACCCGCGTGCACTACCTTTTCACGGGCATCAGGCAGTGACTGTTCATTGGGCTCATGGAGAGAATGTTCCGCTGCTTGTTGAACCACCGGGACGGATGGCTCGCCCTCATGACCTACGTCCATTACAGTTTCACGGGCATCAGGCAGTGACTGTTCATTGGGCTCATGGAGAGAGCGTTCCGCTGCTTGTTGAACCACCGGGACGGACGGCTCGCCCTCATGACCTACGTCCATTACAGTTTCACGGGCATCAGGCAGTGACTGTTCATTGGGCTCATGGAGAGAGCGTTCCGCTGCTTGTTGAACCACCGGGACGGACGGCTCGCCCTCATGACCTACGTCCATTACAGTTTCACGGGCATCAGGCAGTGACTGTTCATTCGGCTCATGGAGAGAGCGTTCCGCTGCTTGTTGAACCACCGGGACGGATGGCTCGCCCTCATGACCTACGTCCATTACAGTTTCACGGGCATCAGGCAGTGACTGTTCATTGGGCTCATGGAGAGAGCGTTCCGCTGCTTGTTGAACCACCGGGACGGACGGCTCGCCCTCATGACCTACGTCCATTACAGTTTCACGGGCATCAGGCAGTGACTGTTCATTGGGCTCATGGAGAGAGCGTTCCGCTGCTTGTTGAACCACCGGGACGGACGGCTCGCCCTCATGACCTACGTCCATTACAGTTTCACGGGCATCAGGCAGTGACTGTTCATTGGGCTCATGGAGAGAGCGTTCCGCTGCTTGTTGAACCACCGGGACGGACGGCTCGCCCTCATGACCTACGTCCATTACAGTTTCACGGGCATCAGGCAGTGACTGTTCATTGGGCTCATGGAGAGAGCGTTCCGCTGCTTGTTGAACCACCGGGACGGACGGCTCGCCCTCATGACCTACGTCCATTACAGTTTCACGGGCATCAGGCAGTGACTGTTCATTGGGCTCATGGAGAGAGCGTTCCGCTGCTTGTTGAACCACCGGGACGGACGGCTCGCCCTCATGACCTACGTCCATTACAGTTTCACGGGCATCAGGCAGTGACTGTTCATTGGGCTCATGGAGAGAGCGTTCCGCTGCTTGTTGAACCACCGGGACGGACGGCTCGCCCTCATGACCTACGTCCATTACAGTTTCACGGGCATCAGGCAGTGACTGTTCATTGGGCTCATGGAGAGAGCGTTCCGCTGCTTGTTGAACCACCGGGACGGACGGCTCGCCCTCATGACCTACGTCCATTACAGTTTCACGGGCATCAGGCAGCGACTGTTCATTCGGCTCATGGAGAGAGCGTTCCGCTGCTTGTTGAACCACCGGGACGGACGGCTCGCCCTCATGACCTACGTCCATTACAGTTTCACGGGCATCAGGCAGTGACTGTTCATTGGGCTCATGGAGAGAGCGTTCCGCTGCTTGTTGAACCACCGGGACGGACGGCTCGCCCTCATGACCTACGTCCATTACAGTTTCACGGGCATCAGGCAGTGACTGTTCATTGGGCTCATGGAGAGAGCGTTCCGCTGCTTGTTGAACCACCGGGACGGACGGCTCGCCCTCATGACCTACGTCCATTACAGTTTCACGGGCATCAGGCAGCGACTGTTCATTCGGCTCATGGAGAGAGCGTTCCGCTGCTTGTTGAACCACCGGGACGGACGGCTCGCCCTCATGACCTACGTCCATTACAGTTTCACGGGCATCAGGCAGTGACTGTTCATTGGGCTCATGGAGAGAGCGTTCCGCTGCTTGTTGAACCACCGGGACGGACGGCTCGCCCTCATGACCTACGTCCATTACAGTTTCACGGGCATCAGGCAGTGACTGTTCATTGGGCTCATGGAGAGAGCGTTCCGCTGCTTGTTGAACCACCGGGACGGATGGCTCGCCCTCATGACCTACGTCCATTACAGTTTCACGGGCATCAGGCAGTGACTGTTCATTCGGCTCATGGAGAGAGCGTTCCGCTGCTTGTTGAACCACCGGGACGGACGGCTCGCCCTCATGACCTACGTCCATTACAGTTTCACGGGCATCAGGCAGTGACTGTTCATTGGGCTCATGGAGAGAGCGTTCCGCTGCTTGTTGAACCACCGGGACGGACGGCTCGCCCTCATGACCTACGTCCATTACAGTTTCACGGGCATCAGGCAGCGACTGTTCATTCGGCTCATGGAGAGAGCGTTCCGCTGCTTGTTGAACCACCGGGACGGACGGCTCGCCCTCATGACCTACGTCCATTACAGTTTCACGGGCATCAGGCAGTGACTGTTCATTGGGCTCATGGAGAGAGCGTTCCGCTGCTTGTTGAACCACCGGGACGGACGGCTCGCCCTCATGACCTACGTCCATTACAGTTTCACGGGCATCAGGCAGTGACTGTTCATTGGGCTCATGGAGAGAATGTTCCGCTGCTTGTTGAACCACCGGGACGGATGGCTCGCCCTCATGACCTACGTCCATTACAGTTTCACGGGCATCAGGCAGTGACTGTTCATTGGGCTCATGGAGAGAGCGTTCCGCTGCTTGTTGAACCACCGGGACGGATGGCTCGCCCTCATGACCTATGTCCATTACAGTTTCACGGGCATCAGGCAGTGACTGTTCATTGGGCTCATGGAGAGAGCGTTCCGCTGCTTGTTGAACCACCGGGACGGACGGCTCGCCCTCATGACCTACGTCCATTACAGTTTCACGGGCATCAGGCAGCGACTGTTCATTGGGCTCATGGAGAGAGCGTTCCGCTGCTTGTTGAACCACCGGGACGGATGGCTCGCCCTCATGACCTACGTCCATTACAGTTTCACGGGCATCAGGCAGTGACTGTTCATTGGGCTCATGGAGAGAGCGTTCCGCTGCTTGTTGAACCACCGGGACGGACGGCTCGCCCTCATGACCTACGTCCATTACAGTTTCACGGGCATCAGGCAGTGACTGTTCATTGGGCTCATGGAGAGAGCGTTCCGCTGCTTGTTGAACCACCGGGACGGACGGCTCGCCCTCATGACCTACGTCCATTACAGTTTCACGGGCATCAGGCAGCGACTGTTCATTGGGCTCATGGAGAGAGCGTTCCGCTGCTTGTTGAACCACCGGGACGGATGGCTCGCCCTCATGACCTACGTCCATTACAGTTTCACGGGCATCAGGCAGTGACTGTTCATTGGGCTCATGGAGAGAGCGTTCCGCTGCTTGTTGAACCACCGGGACGGACGGCTCGCCCTCATGACCTACGTCCATTACAGTTTCACGGGCATCAGGCAGTGACTGTTCATTGGGCTCATGGAGAGAGCGTTCCGCTGCTTGTTGAACCACCGGGACGGACGGCTCGCCCTCATGACCTACGTCCATTACAGTTTCACGGGCATCAGGCAGTGACTGTTCATTCGGCTCATGGAGAGAGCGTTCCGCTGCTTGTTGAACCACCGGGACGGATGGCTCGCCCTCATGACCTACGTCCATTACAGTTTCACGGGCATCAGGCAGTGACTGTTCATTCGGCTCATGGAGAGAGCGTTCCGCTGCTTGTTGAACCACCGGGACGGATGGCTCGCCCTCATGACCTACGTCCATTACAGTTTCACGGGCATCAGGCAGTGACTGTTCATTCGGCTCATGGAGAGAGCGTTCCGCTGCTTGTTGAACCACCGGGACGGATGGCTCGCCCTCATGACCTACGTCCATTACAGTTTCACGGGCATCAGGCAGCGACTGTTCATTCGGCTCATGGAGAGAGCGTTCCGCTGCTTGTTGAACCACCGGGACGGACGGCTCGCCCTCATGACCTACGTCCATTACAGTTTCACGGGCATCAGGCAGTGACTGTTCATTCGGCTCATGGAGAGAGCGTTCCGCTGCTTGTTGAACCACCGGGACGGACGGCTCGCCCTCATGACCTACGTCCATTACAGTTTCACGGGCATCAGGCAGCGACTGTTCATTCGGCTCATGGAGAGAGCGTTCCGCTGCTTGTTGAACCACCGGGACGGACGGCTCGCCCTCATGACCTACGTCCATTACAGTTTCACGGGCATCAGGCAGTGACTGTTCATTGGGCTCATGGAGAGAGCGTTCCGCTGCTTGTTGAACCACCGGGACGGATGGCTCGCCCTCATGACCTACGTCCATTACAGTTTCACGGGCATCAGGCAGCGACTGTTCATTGGGCTCATGGAGAGAGCGTTCCGCTGCTTGTTGAACCACCGGGACGGACGGCTCGCCCTCATGACCTACGTCCATTACAGTTTCACGGGCATCAGGCAGCGACTGTTCATTGGGCTCATGGAGAGAGCGTTCCGCTGCTTGTTGAACCACCGGGACGGATGGCTCGCCCTCATGACCTACGTCCATTACAGTTTCACGGGCATCAGGCAGTGACTGTTCATTGGGCTCATGGAGAGAGCGTTCCGCTGCTTGTTGAACCACCGGGACGGACGGCTCGCCCTCATGACCTACGTCCATTACAGTTTCACGGGCATCAGGCAGTGACTGTTCATTGGGCTCATGGAGAGAGCGTTCCGCTGCTTGTTGAACCACCGGGACGGACGGCTCGCCCTCATGACCTACGTCCATTACAGTTTCACGGGCATCAGGCAGTGACTGTTCATTGGGCTCATGGAGAGAGCGTTCCGCTGCTTGTTGAACCACCGGGACGGACGGCTCGCCCTCATGACCTACGTCCATTACAGTTTCACGGGCATCAGGCAGCGACTGTTCATTGGGCTCATGGAGAGAGCGTTCCGCTGCTTGTTGAACCACCGGGACGGATGGCTCGCCCTCATGACCTACGTCCATTACAGTTTCACGGGCATCAGGCAGTGACTGTTCATTGGGCTCATGGAGAGAGCGTTCCGCTGCTTGTTGAACCACCGGGACGGACGGCTCGCCCTCATGACCTACGTCCATTACAGTTTCACGGGCATCAGGCAGTGACTGTTCATTGGGCTCATGGAGAGAGCGTTCCGCTGCTTGTTGAACCACCGGGACGGACGGCTCGCCCTCATGACCTACGTCCATTACAGTTTCACGGGCATCAGGCAGTGACTGTTCATTCGGCTCATGGAGAGAGCGTTCCGCTGCTTGTTGAACCACCGGGACGGATGGCTCGCCCTCATGACCTACGTCCATTACAGTTTCACGGGCATCAGGCAGTGACTGTTCATTCGGCTCATGGAGAGAGCGTTCCGCTGCTTGTTGAACCACCGGGACGGATGGCTCGCCCTCATGACCTACGTCCATTACAGTTTCACGGGCATCAGGCAGCGACTGTTCATTCGGCTCATGGAGAGAGCGTTCCGCTGCTTGTTGAACCACCGGGACGGACGGCTCGCCCTCATGACCTACGTCCATTACAGTTTCACGGGCATCAGGCAGTGACTGTTCATTCGGCTCATGGAGAGAGCGTTCCGCTGCTTGTTGAACCACCGGGACGGACGGCTCGCCCTCATGACCTACGTCCATTACAGTTTCACGGGCATCAGGCAGCGACTGTTCATTCGGCTCATGGAGAGAGCGTTCCGCTGCTTGTTGAACCACCGGGACGGACGGCTCGCCCTCATGACCTACGTCCATTACAGTTTCACGGGCATCAGGCAGTGACTGTTCATTGGGCTCATGGAGAGAGCGTTCCGCTGCTTGTTGAACCACCGGGACGGATGGCTCGCCCTCATGACCTACGTCCATTACAGTTTCACGGGCATCAGGCAGCGACTGTTCATTGGGCTCATGGAGAGAGCGTTCCGCTGCTTGTTGAACCACCGGGACGGACGGCTCGCCCTCATGACCTACGTCCATTACAGTTTCACGGGCATCAGGCAGCGACTGTTCATTGGGCTCATGGAGAGAGCGTTCCGCTGCTTGTTGAACCACCGGGACGGATGGCTCGCCCTCATGACCTACGTCCATTACAGTTTCACGGGCATCAGGCAGTGACTGTCCATTGGGCTCATGGAGAGAGCGTTCCGCTGCTTGTTGAACCACCGGGACGGACGGCTCGCCCTCATGACCTACGTCCATTACAGTTTCACGGGCATCAGGCAGTGACTGTTCATTGGGCTCATGGAGAGAGCGTTCCGCTGCTTGTTGAACCACCGGGACGGATGGCTCGCCCTCATGACCTACGTCCATTACAGTTTCACGGGCATCAGGCAGTGAGTTGTAGTTGGTTTTGGGGAACGACTGCTCTTCTGCGTGCTTGACGGTTGGGGTGGTGGATTCTCCCATTGTATCTATACTCTGTGTAAGTTGGTGGAGTTCCTCTGCTGATTGTTCCTTTACTACATTGACAATCAGTTGATATGTATTTGTGGAGTCTTTTAGTTGTAGTTTGATATCGGATGGACGAGTGGATGTATTTTTCTTTGTTGTCCTTGATAACTTTCTTTTGTTTTGCCTGGTGGCTTTAGTTTTCCTTTTGGGGCTGAGAGGTGCTCTTTTTGATGTAAGAACCGTTGTTTTCCTCTTTGCTTCTTGATGTGCTCTTTTTTTATTCCCTGTTGGCCGCTTATGCTCTCTTCGTTTGAATGCATTTGCCTGATTTTCTGATGGTTTCGTGCATGGTGGATGTACGTTATGGCTTGTTGGTGATTGATACTGTTGACTTCTCGCAGGGGAGTATGTCTGCATTCTGCGGAATGTGTCTTCTGTGCCTCTATCGTGTGTTACTGCTCGTCGTGCTGGTGGTGTTTGGGTGCGTGCAGGGCTCCTGCTTCCCTTGTGATTTGTCTTTTGTGACGATGAGCGGTGGTTGCAGGCCTTTTGTTTTTCAAGTGGGGTGTAATATAGTCGATTGATGAGTTCGTCCTGCATTTGTCGTGTGAGGACGCTTGGTGTTGGTGTCCGTTGTCGTCGAGAGCGCCGCGGCATATCGTTTTCCCGTGAGCGTGAGGGATATTGCGGGATGTGGTGTGAAGGACTTCGGCTTCTCTCATGCGTGTGTGCACGCGGTGGGGATGGTGATATATATTGTTGTTGCTGTTGTTGTTGTTGTGGGCTTCTCATTGTGTCTTCGCGGGGTGTGTGGACGCGGTCGTCCCATGATAGATTGATCAGATATGATGGACACGGCGACCGCATTTGTTTGCCACGGCAGAAGCGGTGCTCATCGCATATTGTTTTGCCGCACTTCTCTCCACCAATCATAAGAAGTTTAATATGAGGGACGTTTGGAATGGGAAGTCGTCGCCGTGCCTTTCGATGTCGATAGAGCTGCAGCATCTTTACCGTAGTTACTTCACAGAAAGCGGCGCCGATGCGTGAGTGCCCCGGGGATGAGGCAAAGTGAATCTTCTGCCAGAAGCACGTGTTGTGGGAAAAGAGGAATACATGCATGCGGCGTGATGGCGGGATTGTTTCGCCACCCACAAGAACAAGAGAAGGACAACCGTTGACGGTAACTTCATCAAGTGCGGCGAGGTGCATCGCGGGGGGAGCCGTAACGCCGTTGTGGTGAATGCGTGTCCATGAGCAGTGGGACAGGTCCAACTCATGGAGATCGCCTAACAGTTCTCCACTTGCTGACATGCCCCCAAACATATACATGCGGGCGCCTCTGGTGGCAGTGGCGTGACCGTAGCGGGGCTCGGGAGACACAGAGCCAACACATGAGCGCATGGACCAGGTGTGGGTTAATAAATTTAACGTCAGAAGATGAGTACAGCTACATATCATCTCTACATATTCGTCTCCTCCTCCTCTCGCCTCTTTTACATCTTCACCATTACGGTTACCAACAGTATAAGAGGGATTATTTGATGCTTTTCTTAGTTCCTTTGCTTGACAGAGCGATTTGCCACCAGCAATAAACATGTTTTGGTCATAATATGCCGCCGAGTGTCGCCAGCGTGCAGTGAAAAGTAAACTGTAGTCTTCTGCAGAATATACCGTTTCCAGACGCACCAGGGTTTTGTCTGAAAGTGAAACACACCATACATCCTGGAGATAACTCAGAGTGTCCGCGGAATAATATCGCCTGGGTGACCCATGTCTGTCGTCCATTTCATACTTCTCTCGATCTTTATTTCTGCGTGCATTTATCTTACCTAAAGTTAGCCCACCGTATACATAGACAGCATTTCGAATGGGGCAGTATACCGCGGTATGTCCTTGACGAGCCGTAAAGTCGAAGAATCGAGAATGTCCACGATAAAACGGCGTGTAGCCAGACACAACCTCCAGCGTGAGGGGGGACCAGGTGGAGTCAATGAAGGAGTAGTAAAATAAAATCGGCATTGCGCCTTCCCTAATGCCGCCCACAAGAAGTGCACCGTCACGGCCACAACGGGTTAATGTGTGATAACTCACATGGAGCTGAACGCCCTCCGGGGGGTCCAGAGGGGTCATGAAGGGCACAAAAAAATGACCAGGACGTTGAGGCTGTGTAACTTCCATTTGATTCCCATAAGTTTCTACGTGTTCGTTTCGTCCCTCCACTCCCTCTCTTTCACTATCACGAAACTTACTATATTTTCCTCTTCCTATGGAATAGAGGCGTTGGTGTCCTTCTCCTTGGTCAACATGGGGCAATCCATGAAACCAATCAATGATCATTGTGTTGTCATCTGCGCGAGTGGTGCCGGACCCCACAAGAGCGTCCATGAGAATGTTTTGTGTGCGTTGCCCATCCACAGAGAGAGAGAGAAGCGTCCGAGATGTATGCACATCCCCAAAGATAAATTGAACTTTTACCTGTGAATCGATCATCCATGGGAGAGATGCAGATGGTCGCACCGTGATGGAGTGTATACATCGAGAGGGATGTATTTCATTCTCTGCGATTGCTGACGGGGAACGGGAGCGGGAGTGAGATTCACAATAACACTCACGAAGAAGACGCATTTTCCTCGCAGAAGTTTCTTCACGTTTGCATCCAGACTGCAGTTCACTTGACCCCTCCCCTTCATGTATGGGTACACTCTTTACATGCAACAACTCCGCGGCAGCTCCGCTGTTGTCTTCCTGACGGTTTGTTCGTAATACCCGCAGAGCCCAGAGACGCGGTGCGGGAGCAGACAGTGTTGTCGAGGAGGGAAGTGCATTAGATGGCACCTTCACCCACTCCCCCTGAAGAGACAAGTGAAGAATATTATTTATACACACCACGCCAGCAAGTGAACAGTACGGGATGAGTGAGGAGGTGAGATCCATTTCGATGTAGTTCGGGGTGTTCATGGTAATTTTACCATTATTATTATTATTATTCCCACGCGGCATACTTTCCATCTCATATGCATGTGTGTTCTTTGCAAACAGTTTCAAAGATTTCCAAATCGTCCTCCTTACATCTTGACTATTGTCCTTGTATGGATAAGGGACAAGTGCCACACAAAGAGTTCCCTCTGCACTTCTCGGGGATAATATCATCTCATTAGATGGAACAGGGCCACCACTACTGAATGGCTGCTGTAATAAACCTGACATTTGTATTAATACAGATTGGAAATGACGTGCCTCCTGCTTCCACTCTGAACTTCCCAACCCACATCCACCATGACTAAACCAAAGACAGAGTGCCATTATGGAATGGATTGCATAGACCGCTGCAGTATTATGTGGCTGTCGTAATAAATGTAAAGAACGAATACAAAGAATCCCCTCATTTTCCTCATGTCTTGTATATTTCACTGTACCGGAGATATGAAGTATACTGGGCTGTATGAAAAGAGAGTTATTATTGGAGGAGTTTAGGTTCATAGCTAGGTATACATTAACAGGCCATGTATTCTTTTTAGTATGACCGCATGAAGAGATAATGGACCCCAAGGAAAGTACGACAAATCCTTCACTCATGCAGGAGCTGTTGTGTAATTGTTCTGCATGAGCACGCGATGTAAATCCCAATACTTGACAGCGAAGAAGAAGAAGATGACGATTATCATAGTCATTATTACTATTATTATTAGTATTACTATTACTTTCTCTCATTGATAGCTCTGGCATAAACACTACCCGAGTAAATACAATATTAAAATTCACCTCATTAAGATGAGAACTGCACAACATCAGTTCTGTCCCGTCCACGACCCGGGAGAGGGCTCTTGCCGTGTCGTCCTCTGCATCAGAAATAACAATGCGTACAGCCTGGACCGTCACGCCATCAGATTGATGGCGATTGTGGTGACGCATGAGACCAAGAAGATTGTGATAGTTTGGAACAGTGAGTCGAAATGTAAAACTACACAGAGAGGGCGACGACGATGATGGTGACGATGATAAAGAAAAAACACTGCGTGGTGCACGTGGGTGGTCATGTGCAGGCATGTTTGTATGTTCTCCTCCGAAGCGGTATCGTATTCTTAGTGAAGGTGCCTTTTTGAAGTTGTTGTTTCCTGCAGCAAGTGAGACAGAGAGTGTCCTCCATGCATCCGCCCTCACCACGTCCATAGGAACAGAGGCGTGATACAAAACTTCTTGATTGTCTCTTCGTGTGCGAAGCATGACTGCGAAGGAAAGGCGGGCGAAGGGAAGTTTCATTGGAAAAAAGATGTCTTGAACTCCGCTAAGAGATTTACTGCCAGCCAAGGGAACACTAACATGACGACACGATGTATTATCTTCCCTTGCAGATGGCATCTCGTCAAGATATATGGGTGGGTGGGAAAGCCACACCTCTCCCACTACATATTCTTGTTCCTTCTCCCCCTGCTCATTTCCATCTAAAAAGAAAATTTCTTCCAGACGCATCTCGAGAGAAAGTGGATTATTTGAATTCACCGCATCGTAGTTTAGAAAAGCCTCACGGTATGCTGAGAGCGGCATGAACATGAAGGCCAACTCCACCTCATCCTTACCGCACTGTAGCGTTGCCTCTGCCATGAAGGTTTGCTCCACGCAGGGATGCGGCTTCCACTGCGGGTGGAGATCTCCCCTCTGGTGTATATTCGCCCAAATATGTGGTATACATAAAGTTAAACTGCCATCACCTAAAGGGCAAATGCAGTTTTCAACGTCTCCATCAATATTCTGTGGGTGAGACGAGGAAAGTGAGTTGGCGCGATCCAAACTTCCACATCGTTGGGACGTCTCCAACACACTGCAGCGAAGATGCAGCTTCATTATTTCTGACTGATGCGTGTGGTGATGGGAATCATCATAGTTTCCAATATCTGGACGGATGTCAGTAGTAAAAGGAGGAAGAAGACACGGCGGGCCCATTTGGGCTATCTTTGCGGCGGACTCCCGTGTTGTCTCCATTGTACGAAGAAGAGAGCCACACCACGGATGAGTTAATTCATCGCTACTTTCAAGTACAAGTTCTATTTTCACCACACGATTCGGCGCCACGTTCCGTTGATGAAGTGAGAGAAAAGACGCAAAAAGTACGAGACGATCTGATGGAACTCCCAAAAAGAGATTTGATGCGGTGGGAGGTTTCTGCCTTGACGATCCCATCGCGGGAGTTGAATGGGCCGCACTCTCGCTACTCCTGTACATTTCTTGTCTACGATACATGCAACCGCTACTGTGCTCATCCGTAATGAACGGGGGTGATGGTGATAGCGAGAGTACTAGTGGACTGCCGAAGTGAGTTTTAAGACTCTCAGCTGCAGCAGCGGCACGACTTCTTCTTTTTTGTCTTTCATTTTGTTGCGCTTTATTGTTTGACCCATTCGTGTACGTATGTATGGGAGCAACAAGACCCATGTATTCCTTGACTTCTTCTTTTTCTTCTTCATTGTACCCAGTTCTTCTTTGAATGATATTGTCATCATTATCATCATTGCCGCCGTGGCCACTTCTTCTCTTGGAGGGAAAAACATAAAACGACCACATCACCATCACTTGAAAGGAATTTATCCCGCCATGACACGAGCGAAGTGTCACGGGCGCCCCGGGGGCACAACGGGCATCAAGCCGAATAATATTATTACTAATGTCCGTCGCAATAGAGCCGCTATGAAGGTCTGGGTGAACGGGGGAGAATGCCAATTCATACATGAGTGACTCATCCTCCTCCTTGTCCTCACGTTTGTTGTTGGCATCATTATTTTCCATCAAAGAGAGGGAGGCGGGAGGGCGTGCATGCACAACACGTGAGAGCGTCACGGTGGAGGGCGTGGGGACATCAACCCACCGCCACTCGCCCTGCGGCCCACCGAAGCGCACCGCCAGTCGGGAGTGGGGCGGGGCACACGAGTATACGTCAACGCAGACAGTGGCGTGCTGGTAGAGCACACTGATCGCATGCGTCATCATTCCTCCAAGTCACACCTCTTTTTTTTTCTCTCCCTTTTATTTTTTTGGGTGGCGGGGCGGTGGGGGAGATGGGGATTTACCTTTTGCTTGTGCTGAAGAAAATGATAATAATGATAATAATGATAATAATGATAATAATGATAATTTTTCGGGTTTATTTGTTTCCTGTAATTATCGTGTACTTTCCACCTCACCTCTGCGTGCTGAGTATACACACACGCAGCAAAGAGTGAGACCAAACCCCTTTGCTAGAGAAGGAAAAGAAGAAAACAGAAAAAAAGGAAAAAAGCACCACAATTAATACCTCACCTTCTCTCTCTCTCTCCAGTATATGAGGTGAATTAAGTATGAGATATATATATATATATATATATATATAAAGAGACCATTTTCTTTTCTTCTCTCCGTTTCGCATAAACACTAAAGGTACCCCTCGTTGAACCCGATGGATACATGCTGCTGCCCGATTTCCTGCCGCTGGTAGCACTGCCGCAGTGCCCTGTTCTCCCGCCGCTCCCGCCCAAGTGTAGTCATGCGGCCGTGCCCAGGCAGCACCACCGTGTTGTCCGGCATGCACTCAAGCAGCCGCAGACTCTCCGCAAGGCGTGTCCCGGTTGCCCACGGCAAGTCGACACGGCCAACTTTATTATAAAAGAGAAGATCCCCAGTGAAGAGAAGTTTCTCTGTGGGTACATGCAACATCATGTGGCCGGGGGAATGACCGGGGGAGAAGATGTAGTACAGTAGAACACCATCGCCAAAGTCAATGAATGATGATGCACGATTGGTGGCAATGGAAAGTAACATGTCTTTTCTTCGAAAATGTCTACTACCATTATTATTATTATTATTATTATTTCCAGTAGTCGTGGTGTTTGATACCATCGAGTTAGTCAAATGTCGTGGTGTGTAAAGATTTCGACGCATCATGGGCAGCTCCAGATGCATTTCCTCAAATCGACGGTAACGCTCACATGCACGACTAAAGTTCTGCACCCAACACTCCTCCGCGGGGCACCACATGATACCAATATTCTCACTTCCATCACTCCCCGGCATGTTAACATTCCCATTCATATCTTCCTTCTCACTCCCGCGCCTTTGCTCGTGTTGTTGTTGTTGTTGTTGTTGGCGTCCACAAATGCCGAGAAAGGCATTCAGATTGATAACATTGTCAACATGGCAGTGCGTAACAAATATACTCGTCAACGTCAAAGACGACGACGCGATGAATGCCGCCCAGTCATCCGGCCAGTCATCCGCTGCGTCAATGAGCAGACACTCCCGTGTCTTCTTATTAACCAGCATGAACTGATTGCTGTCGAAGTTGTTGCAGTGATTCCGCCCCACGAGAATTACTTTCGGCGACTCGTGCAGGACGGCGATCGACTTCGCCTCGAGCCGCGGGAGGCGGGGGACCCCGGGCGGGGAACCGGCGCTCCCCCACTTGCGGAGTCTCTCGCTGCGGTTTACCTGATTTGTCAGCGAGGTGAGGTTGGGGTTGAACTCACATCGTAGCGAGGGAGCGCGACGCATGAGTTATTCGCACTTCTACACTTGCGTCTCCTTCAGTACTACACGCGGCTACGGAATTGAGGGAAAAAAAAGAATAGAGGAGGAAAAAGAAAAGGAAAAGGAAAAGATTATTTGCGTTAAATACATGCACGCGCGTCTGTGTGAAAGTGAAGGGAGAGGTGGGAAAGGAGTTTAATCTCACCCCCTTTAGAGTATTATTTCCTCCTCTTGTTGAGAAAAGAGGGTCCCACAGACAGGGAGTGACTGATATATACATATAAGAAAAAACAAAATAATAATAATAATAATAATAATAATAATAATAATAATAATAATAATAATAATATAGTAATAATAATAATATTAATAATAATAATAATAATAATAATAATGATAATAATAATTGCTGCAGAGCATGGAGAGAGCAATAACATAAACTGCCCACGGATTATATATGCACCCTCTTCTTTGCTTATATATCCCATGCGTTTGCAAGTGCGGCTCATAGCAATAAAACTTAACAGCCTTTCCCTCATCCCACCCTTTGTTTTCGTTTTCTGTTTTTTTTTTCCTTTTCTTATTATTGTTCTTTTCCTCTCCTTTTGCTTCTTCCCATAGACTCTTCTCAATAGGCTCGTGCTTTCCCTTCACAGTTGACCCAACAGCGAAATCACACCGAGACACACACACACACACACGCAGAGGAGTACACGTGGAAAATAATTAAAACAAAATCTTTCCCTCTCCACCTCCCTTCATTTTTTTTTCCTCTCATCCTCAAAGAAAAAAAAACAAAACACAATAGTCTTTGCTTTTTTTTTACTCTTCGCACCTCAAGTTCCTTCCATCCTTCCGCATCTGCACATAGAGTCATAATTCCTTCTCCAATTCCTTCCTTACTTCTTTGCATTTCGTTTTTTATTTTTGTTGTTTTTTTTTCTTTTTTTTTCTTTTCTGTTGAGTCCTTTTAAAAGTTGCGGAACTTGTAGCTGATCACCGGTATATCGACATCGACGTCGTTGATTGTTCCCGTTGCGATGAGGCAGAAGCTGTCCTCCCCGTCCTGCAGCACCTCGCCCTTCTCGCACACAACAACCGACACCGGCTTGCTGCGGTCCTTCATGTTGCCAAACTGCGAGTATATCATCTTCCCGCTTGCGAGGGCGATTATGAATAACTCCACCTGGTAGCGGCTCTCAAGCAGCGCGACAAGCTCCTGCACTGTAATATCTTTGCCTTCATTCACATCAATGCGGTCCCATATTCCCCAGCGAACACTGCTGCCGTCTGGGAATTGATAGGACATACCGGGAGCTATGATGGGGTCGGAGAAGGCCATGAAGGGGAGTGCAATGTTGACAAAGGCATTACGGTAAATTGTAAGAAGTTTCTGTATTTCCTCGTATGTAAGTGGCGCGTGACTGGAGGATTTACCATTCACCTTCTTATTCCCCTCCTGCTTGTAGTTAAAAAGAAGACATTTCAATACTTCTATTCCAACCAGGCCAGTCACTAGGGCGGTGGTTGTCACCATGGCTGGTATAATATTTCCCGCAATGCGCTTTGTGTGGTGGACGTCGGATGGGGGAATTCCATACGCCACCGCCCGCATGTTTGAGCAAAATGTGATGTATTCTACATGATGGTTCGTAGCGTCGTCCTTTTCAAATTCCTGCGGGATCATGCGGCGCCCGTGGAATTGGCTCACGGGCGGTAAATCACGGAAGGAGATGTCTGCACGGTTATTTACTGTCGTGGATTCCTCCTTTTCAGTTTCACTCGTTGCGAAGGTGACTTGGCAGGGCGAAAAGTCCGGAACGGGTGTATCCATCGCAAGACGTATGACTTCCTCTCGTGATAAATTAAATGGAGGCAAATCATAAATACATGCAAGTAAATACGCACAGTGATATACAAAGGAAACACTCAACTCAAAATCCGGGGAGAATTCCTGCGGCTTGGGTGGTTTCTTTGCACCACTCCAGAACAGCTCCCCACTCTCCACACGTTTGTCAAGCGGGATGTTATACAGCAGCTGGCGGAATGTTTCATTGAAGTACTCGTGGTATAATCCTCGTGCAATACGCACACAATCCTCCGCATTCTTTGGCCACCGCATCAATGCATCTCGAACGGATTTCAGGACCATCGACTTTGTTGCGGGGTCACGCTCCAGTGCAGCCTCAAACCTCGCCGGGTCGTCCAGGTAGTCATTCACTTCACTCGGGGTGTTGGCAAAGACCTGCTGGAAGTTGTCACGCGCCCACTGAATTGTGTGCTCAATGGCATTGGGGAAGTTTTTCAATGTACATAAAGGAATAGACCTCTCCGGTGGGTCATGGCTACTACCGTAACTCTCTGTACAGTATGGGATAATGCACTGCACATTACACTTTGTGCCCAGTGTCCCACTCTCAAAAAGTGGCTTTCCGTACAGAAGACACCGGCTGTCTACATACTTTCGACTCTCTACATTGTCCAACGCGTTTATGATAATCGCATGCGAATTCCAGAAATCTTCATTAAAAATTCCCTCCGTTTCTCTCGACACCTTCTCTGTATATGAGGTGACATGTAAATCCGGGTTTATATGCATCGCCGCCTCGCCTGCGACTTTAGATTTATTCTGCCCAATATGATTATTGCGAAATAAGAACTGCCGAGAGAGATTACTCATCTCAATTGTGTCCATATCTGTTATGGAAATACCCCCAAACCCCATGCATGCAGCATTCTTTATAAGCTCACAGCCCAACGCTCCTGCGCCAACAATAAAAGCGCGTTGTTTGGATAAGTAGGCTTGAAAGGATTTTCCAAGAATTGCAATCTGTTTATCATATCGACTACTAGTCTTGGAAGAAGGAGAGGAAGAGGAAGAGGAAAAAGGAAGAAGATCCTCCTCAGGGACTTCACCACGTGCCTGCAGTAACTCCCGTGCATCGTAATACAGCCATTGATGCACGGGTGTAAATTTCCCACTGCATACCTTGAGTACCTCCTGAGATGCAATACCACCAATGAAGCATGAAATGGGATTAAGTTCGCCATGATAGACAGAGAGAAACATCTTGGCCACATCCACATCGAAATTAGTATTTGCACCACTAGTACTATAATACACCTCTGCTGTCTTTAAAACCGATTCCACCTCATTTGCCGCTCGTGGCGGATTACCATGATCGTGGACGGCACGAAAAAGGGCATGTAATGTGGCGGGTGCATTTACTTTGTGTTCGCTATCAAAGACTGTGACGAACGCCGGGTCCTTGACGCTTGCCTCCAAGTCTTTAAACCCCATTAATACATGCTGCTTTGTTGTGTGTAGGTATGCCCCCGTGCCGACCTCTATGGTGTTATTTCCCACCACCTTTTCAAACTCCTTCAGTCGTAAAATAAATGGAGAGATGACTTCTGCAACCTCAAATAATTTCAACGACGAGGTGGCGGCGCTGTGGCAACGCCCGTGCAGCGTGGATGGATCAACGTCAGAATTCACACAGGCGGGGGACTCCACACCCGTGAAGAATACATGACTGCCCACCTCACACTCGTGTTTCTTGTCCTCGTGCAGGGAGACAACACCGCTCTGCGAGATACTCGTGACGACGCATGAAACTGTATCCTCGCCATCGGGATCAATTACAGTGAAGGACGGTCCCGCATCAACAAACACACATCCGGCAACACCGCGACTTTCGCAGGAAACAAACTTCACCTCATGTTTCCGCGAGAGTGCGTTCTCGCCAAGCAGTGCGGTTGTCCGCTGGTTCGCAAACACGACGACATGCACCGTTTTAATCACCGCGTGCAGCGGCTCCGTCGTTGCGGTTATTCTCACAAACCGGTTGAGTTCCTGCGCCCGCCGTGCGACGACATTCGCCCGCGGCTGCCCAACGTCCTGCGGAGAAAGAAAAAAGTTTGTGCCCAAATCGGTAAGGGAAACTTCACCGCCGTCGATGACTGTGATGGAGCGCACGCCGGTGAGGGCGAGATTCTTCACGATCTCCGCGCCGAGGCCGCAGGCACCAACGACGAGGACGTCAGTGTCGCCGTACTTCGCCTGCGTCTCCGCACCAACAACGTACTCCTGCCGGTTGTACAACTGCCGCCTCTCGTCAGTCGCCATCGCCTCCTTGTCTTTTTTTTATTTCTTTATTTCCTGTTCTTCCTTTTCTGCTTTTGATTTATTTATTTTTTTTCTGTCTATCGGTCTGTCTGTCTGTTCAACCAGACGTCAGCAGCGGAAGGAAACGTTTAATCAACGCAAAAAAGTGAATAAAACAGAGGTGAAGAAAACCCTTTTTAGGCCACCAACCAATATATGGTTTGACGCCTTCTCCAGAACAGTTTTCTCCTGTTGTTGTTGTTGTTTTGTGTGTGCTACGCCGGATATTTTTCTCCTCCACTCAAAGAGATCTTCTTTCGGCGACTAACGTAAAATGAATAGGAATTTCCTTAGTTCTTCCTCCTCCTTTTTTTCTTCTTTTCTTTGCTTTCTTAATCAACTTTTTTTGTTTCTTGTTCTTGCTCTTGTGGCTATTCTACACCTTTAGAGGAAAGAGAAGGAAAAAAAAAAAGAGAGAGAGAGAGAGAGAGAAATATGAGAATAATAAAGTCTTAATAATAATAAAAAAAAGAGAACGAAAAAACAAATATCATTTCCCTCCCCACACACACAAAAAAAAAATTTAAAAAAACAACTTCTCTCTTTCTTTTATGCTACCATCACTTCATTTCGGACTCCCTGGACACATCTGCCCTCTCCCTGCACATCCACGAAAAGCTCGCGTGGTCGTTTGCTGTATAATAATTGAAAGGGAAATAAAAATAAAAATAGAAAAGCAAACAAGCAAAAATGACGGGATCAGTTCGCGAAGTACAGGCATTAAAAAAAATAAAGAAAAACGAGGAAAAACAAAAGGAATATTCCTGGAACGAGCGACAATGGGTATGAGAGGAAAAGGATAGTTTGGAGCATTGTAGGAGGACGATGTGTATATATATATGTTTTTTTTTTTGATAATCCTGCTGTCGCGGCCGCTGTTTTTGTTTTTTTTTTCTTTCCCCCTCGCTGTTGAGGACAGAGCGGAAAAACAAACAACCCATTAGGGAAAATGACAGGCCCAAAAACAAACAAAAAAAAAACACCATCAAAACAACAATAACAAAATCACTCTGTTGCTGTTGTCGTTTCTCTTTCTTATCTATTCAGTTATTTATTTATTATAAAGCAATACTCCTCCCCCTCCCTCTCCCATCACTTCAAGTTCCCCCACACCCTCTTCTTCTTCCTCCACTCCGTCAACAGTCAAAAAGTAAGAGAGAGAAAATGAAGGTTTATGTGCATATGTATATAAGAAAGAAAATGAAGCCAAAAGACATAGTCCAGAAAAAAAAAGGATTATCATCAAAACAAGAAACATCTACCGTGGAAACAACAAAAAGCCTATATGATAAACTGCAAAAAGCATTTAATACAAAATAGTAACGTTTTACGTTTTTCTTCATCCTTTCCCCCACCTCTTTCCTTCGCATTTACACTTTTTCCTTCACACACTCACTCTCTCTCTCTCTACCTCTCTACCCCATCACATCTGTGGGTGTGTGCAAGTGTAACTGTGCCTCCACGGTTCATGCACTCCCAGTTTGCTTTCTTGTTTGGAAATTATATTCTTTGAAAGAAGAGAAAATTTCCAACCCTCTCCCTCTGCTCGTCTGCTATTTCATTGCGAAAATGCTTACGCCTCACTTCACCAAGTCTACTATTCATTAGTACTGCCATTTTCGTCTTTTTTCTTTTCTTCAGCAAGGGTCATTGGGTCATGCACGGCGTGGTACCACCACAGCGCCTTTATTTTCGTTTTGCACATCTTTACTTGTCCTCCCGCAAGTGTAACTCAATATATATATTAAAAAAATCAAAAATAAGAATGCCCCTCCCAATGTATATTTTGTCTTTTTCTCTCTCTATCACTTCTTCTTCCTCTTGTCCAACGTTGCCTGCAGTTCTTCCCGTCGCAGTCGCAGACCACCTAATTTACGCTGTAGTTCGTCACGCTCAGACCTCAGTTCATTGGCGACACGTGCATCCTCCGCCACCTTCTCCTTCCAGTTCTTCCCCTTGCTCTCTTTTACCTTCGCTTCCATCATGTCTGCCTTCTTGGTGGTCGCATCAAGTACACGTTGGGCGGCGTCAACCCGTTGCTGGGAGTATTGTTGCTTAGAAAGAATATCAGCGATGCGTTCTCGTGCAACCTCGTCCTTCTCAACCTCTTTCATGGCTGCCTTGTACCCTTCCTCCACTGACATGTACTCGACGTTAAATTCCGCGCTGAGGCTTTCCCTCTCTGCAACCACCGTACGCAAGTCTTCTTCACGTCTTCGCTCTTCGTCTAGCTTCCGCCTTAGATTTTCCTGATCCTCCCGACCTGTGGACTGCTTCATACATAAATCTTCAATTTCCTTCTGTTTATCCTGAAGCTGTCTATTAAGTTTATCATGCTGGTTGTTTAAACTCCTCATTTTTTTCTGCCACACAGTCCGCAGAAGTGCTCGCTGAACTGTAACGGCATTAAACTTTTGCCTAACATTCTTCGTATTCTCTTGTACCTTCGTCGTCTGACGTGCCATGTTTCGTGATTCCTTCTCTAGCCGCTCTGCCATCTCCTGCTTCTGTCGCAGCGCCTCTCGGAGTGTATCCATATTCTGCCGCTGAATGCGCACGGCGTTATGCAACTCCCCCGCCTTGCTTGCCATGCCACCCGTCACTGTTGTCTGGGCGTCATTCACCTTCACCAGCGTCACAAGATTGCGGGCCTTGCTACTCCACTGCAGCGTGGCGAGCGTGTCCCCGTAGTTCTTCACCAGCGGGCTCAGTGTTGCCACCATCGTCGTGCGAGCATTGCCGCCAATACTATCACTGAGCAGCCATGTCAGCACGCTATCACGAAAGGGCACCTGAGGCAATGTACGCTCTTGATAGTACGCGCCGGTAATCTCTGCCTTGGCCTGCTCCATGAGAATGTTTTGACGCTCTGTCAAATTATCAATGACGCGACGGAGAGCTAGCAGAGATGTATTAATCGCCGCGGACTCCTTCACGTACCCCTGAAACCCACCACGCTCTGATCCCGCCAAGTCCACAAGATTAATGCGTCCTGCCTGGCAACGAATGGACGGTCGTGAGTACCGGTCCTTTGCAGGGATTGTCTGCTCCTGAATAACCGTTAACTGAAAGATGGCGTGACTGCGACTGGACTGATTATGAACCGCCGTGGCGCATGTTGTTCGGTGCAGCGAGCCACGCTCCAGCAGCAAACAACACTGGGCCCAATTCTCTACTTGGTACTTGGTAACACCCTCGACAAAGGGTCCACTGTATGGGTCTTGGCGAATACGAGCGTCATGAAGTTTTTCATTTCCCCTTGTGTTCGCCAACGCAGGGTCGAGAAGGTCCCGCACACGCTCCATATAAATTTCCACGAAACTCACCTCCACACGGAATTTCACACGATCCTGAACCTCCTTTTTATTTGCCTCCTCTGCCTGCTTACTGGCGAGAATAATAAACAAATCATTTGAAACACGAGGAATGATGCCCTCCTCTCCGTCACCCCCGCACGATGCATTGGGGTCATATATTCCCATCATCGTGTACGTCTTGCCACTACCGGTCTGCCCGTATGTCAGAATACAACTGTTGAATCCATCAAAGACGTGAGAAACGAGATCCTTCGCGATGAGATCATAGACATTCTTCTGCGTCGCGTACCCAGTGCGCTTCGTGTCCTGGAATGTGTGCACGATGCGGTGCTCCGGTGGAATGGACCAGAGACTTCCGTCAAACTCAAACTGCGCCTTCGGGACCCATCCGCCCTTCGGGTCTAAAATTACTGTCTTGTTCTCTGTCATCTCGACAACGGAGCGGCGCTCCTGGCCTTCCATCTCGGCGAGCTCCTCAGCGATGAAGGGGCGCACGCGGGCGAAGACTTTGAAGCGCGTGATCTCCGTCATGCGGGAGCGGAAGGCGTCTGATGTCTCATGGGCGTCGTCCATCACTGTGTTTCGTCCGTTGGTCAGCACATTCGGACTACGCCTGGGGTCAAAGTACGTCGGGTGCCGCGGCGTTGTTAAGCGGGGGGTATGTTCTTGTGGTTGTTTCTTCGCCAATGTACCATTTTTCCGAAGAGGTCTAGAAATAAGTTTGGGTTCGTTGACAGTCATTCTTCTTATGTATGTATATAAATGTGGATATACAGATATATATTATTTTTCTTTGTGCTCTTTTCTTTGCCTTTTATTGTTGTTGTTTTATAATTATACTATTAGATGCGTAAGTACTTTTTTTTTCTACTTTCTTCTTATTCTCTCTTTTACCTCCAGACATACAACCGCCACCACATCAAACAAGAAAAAAAAAACAAGGAATAGAATAACAACAGTAAAGAGTTATATATGTATGTATGCAAATGAGCCACTCATCCACATAGGTAGACAAAAGCAAAGATGAAGAAGAAAAAGAAGAGCGCATGTCATAAAAGTCATGTATGCAAATATGTACACATTTGTAGCTAAAGGAAGGAGATCCCACCAAGACGATTTGTTGAGTAACTCCCCATGATCTCTATTTCCACATATATATATATATATATATATATATATATATATATATATATATTCACGCCACCAATTGGAATCCCACGCACACGATCTTTTTTGTTGTTGTTATTGTTGTTTCTTGTACTATAAACGTGTAAATACGCATTGCATGCAAGTAGATTTGTGTACGTAGATTCTGGATTGCAGAAGACCACTACTTCCCAGTTGTTCATCAGCAAAAACTTTACATCAGCGAAGGCATGGAAACTAAAATAAAAACTTTAGATCCAACTCATTCAACAGTCTCTCTCTCTCTCTCACTACGACTGCTGTCATCACCATAAACATTATCATAATCTCTTCTTCTTCTGTGGAATAGCTTCTACCGCAAAATCAACATCTATTTCTTCCGCACTCTGAATGGCGAGTACATCCTTCGCGCGGACGCGGGCGGTAGTTTCAAGGAGTGGCAATGTACATGCTGCCTCAACCGTGCAACGGAAATTATCCAATGTTGAGCACAGCCGATCAACGGCATCCGCAACGAGCCGCCGCATCCCTGCAAAAAAATGTGCCTCGTACTCCTCCTTCACAGACGCTTCGGATAAAAGATCTGCAATCGTGTCGTTAGGCCCACCCAATCTGTCTGTTGTTCCTGAGCGACTGATTGTGTTCTCCAGCGATACAATTACCTTCGCCTTGCCAGCCGCCTTCCCGTGCGACTTATTACCGCCGCCTGCAGCACCCGCCGTGCTACCGCCAATTGTCTTCCGTCCTCCCGCCCCGCCACCCGTCTGCGAGTGTGATAGATCACGTACGGTCTGTGGGGCGCGAAGTCCGAGTGTAGACATGACTGCATCCTCCAGCCCACCGGCCTCGTGGGCGAGCGTGGAGAAGGCCACCGCGCCGGCAACGCGCTGCAGGAGAAGGGACAACGATTCATACTCCCGCTCACTCACCGTGGATGCACGCAGGAGAATGTTAAAGGCCTCACGGAATAAATTGCGAGAGGCGGCATCGCGAAGCAGGCAAAGATGACTTTGTAAGGTCTGCACCGATCCATCCCATTCTTCATCGTGAAATGGCTGCCCGAGATCTGACATTGTTCGAGAGAGATTTTCATACAGAGCATCCATTCCTTCATACACAGCAAGGTTAAATGGAATACGCAGGGCGGTATACGTTGTGTCATGCCACGCCCTCCGCCTTTTTGCAATCAAAGCCTCACGGGCCTCTTTAGATGCATTAGCTTTACTAATACACTCTTCGGTTGCCTTTGCAATTTCAACTGCCTCATACATATTTGAGTTCGCTGCCAGTTTATTGATCGTCCCACGTTGTGTGTCCACAATAGCCTTGGCCTCCAGCGCATCTGCAATGGGGCGAGAAATTCTGTCAAGTGAGGGGCCATCATTTTGAATAATAGCACACAGCTCCACAATAACACGGGAGGAGGCTGCAGGAATCATAAGCAATTCATAGTGTTGGAAAAATCTACCAGGGTAGCGGGCTCGCACAGAGAAGGGAAACATCTCCTCGGTGTCTGGTAGAATAACACCATCTAGTTGCGTAGAGAGGAAGAAGAACGATTTGGCTTCTGCAGACTTTTTCGCTAACGGACGGAGTGGCACATTTAGTGGTTTCGTTTCCCCTTTATTATTCATTTTTTCATCGGCCCCCGGTGAGGAAGATGCATCACAATTTGGGCTGATTCCATTTCCATCATCTCCTGGAGATGATGATGTTGCTACATCTCTTCTCGTCCCCAGAGATTCCATAGAAAAATCTCCAATTTCCACACCAGTGGGATTATCAGTCCGTTTGGCTTCATTTTTTCCTTTTACTTTTCCTTCTTCCACTTCCTCCTCCTCTTGACTGTTGAAATTATCGAGATAGGCTCTGCCATCCAGCGGTGTGATTGGTTGAAACGGTGTCCAGCTGTAGTATATTGTTGTTGTTCCATTGTTCTTTATTTTCACAACGCCATGGGCAAGTTCACCAGGACGTGCAAGGAACAGCACACGAGTGGTGGATATCTCCAGAGAAGGTCCACCGAGTGCAAGATCCTCCTCCTCTGTAGACATGGCAGGATTCCCATCTCCACTTTTCGAAGATTGTTTTGTCTTTTCCTCACCACTTGCAAGAATGCTTCTCCTTTTGCTGCTATTCACTTCGTCATGCATGTTCCCTGGCATCTCTTTTGCTGACTGTGCTGCTGCTGCTGCCTCTGTTGTTGCTGGTGGTGGGAATTGTACAACAGCCGGCACAGATCTCTTCGCTGCCGCTGCCGCATCTTCTGGTTTTGTCGTCCACGGCGGTGGCTGCCCACACAACTCCAAATATGCCCGCGGCACTAACATATGAGACATGTTTTGCTCAATTAACGGGAGGTATTGGTGAAACCTCTCATTGTAGTACTCCGAGTCACGGAACACGACCGGGGTTTTCTCATTTACACCCTTCACAGTGTTTTCTTCAGGAAAGACTACACGCGTGTTTGTTAAGTGCTCCACATCTAGTCGTGACCTGTCCGTGAGTTTTCCATATAATGCGTATGGAAAGTCCATGCTTCCCAGTTTGAGGTAACGAACGGCTCCATTTTCTTCAGTAGAGCGCAGTGTGCTCTGCCATGTATGGAAGCCCGTGAACACGGAGGAGGGAACGACGTTTGTTATCACGTTAACCTCCTCCCCACGCAGGCGAGCTCGGTAGGGCCCTTGGGACATGTTCCTGCCGGCCTCAGTTATTTTCCCGCGGCCGTCGCCGTTGGCAGCGCGGCGGCGGAGATTTTCTTCGACAGTCGCCCAGACGTTTTTCTGCTTTTCCCACCTCTGGATCGCCTTCGTCTGCTGGTTACGCTTATCATATGGATTCGGTACGGCTGCACCCCACGAGGAATCTGTCGTACGCATCGTCACGGGTTGAGACATTCTCGCCTTCTCTATTCTCCTCCAGTGAAGGAAAAGAAAAATAAATAAAAAGAGTGAGTGAGTGAGTTGATGGATGAATAAATAAAGCAATGCAGTCAGTCCATCAAAAAAAAAAGGATTTAAACGGGGATGTAACAAAATAAACTGTAAAAAGGGGAGATATCTACAAAACTGAATTTACCCACACACAGCCACACAAATGCATACTCTTGTTTTCTTTCTTTCCTTTCATTGACTATGTGTTGTGGCTTCACCAACTGCTGGGACACCTTCACCACCAACGCAGTGCCCGATGGCCTCGTAGAGATCCAAAATATTACCCGAGTGGACTGCTCGTTCGTTTTCTGCAATGATCTGAAGTACAACCCGCGATCGGGCCATATGATGTTGAATAAACCGAAGAAACATATGAATCTTTGGATACACATGCATGTAGAGGTCATTCAGCAGACACCGCCGCTGCAGCGCCTTCGTTGGGCACACTCGTAGACACTGGCCAAGATTCCTTGTGTGCTCCTCCACCGCCACAAGCGCCTCCGACATCTCCACAACAATATTGTCGTAAGACACACAAAACAAAATCGCATCAGACCGCTGCACCTCTTCCACACTCCAGCGACGTGATGATTCCACCTTCACCGGCGGCGCCCATGGATTCGGTGCCTTATTCACACGACCGGAGGAATACATCGACATTGACCGCCATTTCGCTGCACTGCAGGAGTCGTCCTTCGCAGTTTTATGTTTGTAGTGGTGCGCCAGCCGCAGAATCACACGGATGGTGTCCAAGTAAAACACGCCTCCCATCTGTTCAGCCCGCTGCACCACACCAAACTGAAGTGAAGAGGGCCTCATTATACCTGCAGGCATGAACTGATCCAGTGACACGTGAACCGCTCTGTTATTACTATTAATATTATTATTATACACCTTTGACGTACGACGCAGAGCTGCTGCATCCCTCGCACAATCTCCCTGGAGAAATGAACTTCCATTCGCTTTCGTGGGTGCATTCGTGCGGAACATGCGAATCAACGAACGAAGAACGAAACTACGCCATTGCTCCCTGGAACACAATGGACGAACTCCACCGCTACCGCCACCACCACTGCTGCTGCTGTTCACCTTCCGCCCTTTTGCTGTCACGTTCCTCTCCACATTATCATCCTCATCGTCATCATCGTCGGTCTCCGTCGTATATTCTAAAGGATTCTTTTCTGATAAAGAGAGACGAATACTGTTGTGGTTGGTTCGCCGCGGCGCCATTACTTTGGGGTACTGGTCAAAGTACCCGTCATCTATACTCTCAAAAATAGACACCAAACGCCTCTGCACTTCCTCCTGCGTCAAAGGTAAAAACCGATGAAGAATCAGTCGATGCACAGCTGCACGTGTTTCCCTTTTCGATAAGCCATAGCAAATACCTAGCGCACAAGCAACTTCGGTAAGCAATTCACGCAGACAATTATTTTCCTCTTCTTGCCCATCTAATTCCCTTTCGGTACGCAATGATATCCGTTGTTGCTGTTGCTGCTGCTGATGGGTATATGATGGTGATGGTGTAGTAAGGGTCTGGACGAGGGAAAATAAAGTATTAGGATTTGAAACCAAAAAACATCCCATCACGTTGGGGTTGACAAGAGAGAACCACCTCCAGCAACGAGCTGCAGATAATGCAAAGGGCACCTTAGTCAGTGGCCGTAATAATAATATGTTAGAAAGCTGCTCACCTACCCGTGTCCTAAGAAGAATATCCTCAACGAACCCCACACATTCTTTTGTGTGTTGTTCCATGATTACAAGAAACCAGTCACAAGTACTTTGGACAACCTCTCCCCATTCACTGTGCAGGAGCTCCTCCAGCACATGAGGCATTGTGGGATCTTCCTGAAGAACTACAAAGGCTGTCGTGTCTCCTGAAAGGCGAACAACAAATCGTAAAAACAAACATAACGCCGTCATTGTTACGTTAGCAGGAGGAGACGTTCCAACCCCACCACCACGTACACTCGTTCTAATGTAATGCAGAACACTATGATAAACCCGGTAAGCCACAAGAACCTCGGCGGCACCCTTCCCAGCACTCAAACTGAGCAGAATACTGGCTACATCAGAGACCTGCGTTGGTGTAACCACGGGGAGGCAGCGCACAATGGCGTGAATGAGTTTTGGATGCGTGAGTGCTGCAGCCGCGATGGATGCAGACAATGTCAACACCATCAGGAGTAATTCCAATGCTCCACCTATAATAGAAATTCGACTCTCTGTAAGCATCACACTACGCCTTTGCTTTAGTCTCTTTCCTTTCTTTTTGGCCAATCCATCACTCATTTCCTCCACCTCTCCAGCGTCATCGTCAAGGGCAACACTAATCGCAACCCCTAATGCATGAAGGGCATTGTGCTCCCTTGTCAAAAACTCACGCACCAAAACCGCCGTCGCCTTCTTCCCCCATATTGTAGTAAGAGAACCAATAATTGCCTGCATTGCCCCAAGCGCTATCACTTGTGTCCGCTCACTTGGGATGGGCGCCACCGCGAAGGCCAGAATGTACGGCAGCACTCCCTCAACGTCCGACAGGATGGCGCTTTGATTTTCCGGCAGAGACTCTAACACCGTTAACAGGTCGCGCTCCGCCGTTCTGGGAATTGTGTTCAGTTGAAGATGCTGCTGAAGAAGCGACCACTGGGCCTGCAGCGCAAGAGCGAGCGGCGTTGGTCGCCGCGGTGTTCTCTCGGCATTACGGCGAAACTTCGCCAGCGGTGGTGATGCAGAGAAGGATCCCTTGGGGGTTGCCATGCGTCTATCTATATCTATTTATATAGTCTCTTCCCTCCACCCCGCTGTGCAGTGCAAGAAACAAAGAATACATGGAGAAAAAGAAGGAAAAAAAGGAAAAATGTTACCAGAAGGGAAAGCAACGAATGAATAAATGAATGTGTAGTCTGGAAAAGGGGAATGTGAGAGATGTCAAAAGAGAAAAAAGAAGACTATAGCATAAAACACGCACAGGGTAAACAACCCACCCACCAAAAAAAGAAAAAAGAAACGATGCAAGTTCCTCGGAAATAGTGACAGTGTGTAGAGAATACTGACAGTGGTTATCCTTCCCATATGGAGTATTACCGTGAACTGATTAATACCACACCTATTCACGACCACAAACAAATAAATAAAGCACAAACACACACACACAAAAAAAAAAAGAAAGAAAAAAAATTCATTTACCACCCAATAAATTATACCTCACAGAACCGTGGCCATGTACGCATGTACATGTAGGAGAGAAATATTGATAAGTTCTCTTTTTTTTTTCTTTGGCACTCATTCTCTCTTCACCATCTCCCCACTCGTTCCTTCACATTTGGTTCCATGAATATTGATCACAGAAAGAAAATACATGTGTGTCTTGACTACTATCCATCGGGTATTGTGTAGACTAGGTGAACTAAATATCATAAAGAAGGCACGTACAAGAAAGGCAAAGACGCGTTACCGCTCATTATGCCTTTCCCACTCTCTTTTTCTCTTTGTATTAAAAACATCATGAACCGTTGAAGTTCTCACCCCACCCTAGTCAAAAATAAAAACCAAAAAAAAATCAAAGAAAGTCAACAAAAAAAAAAGGGAGGGGTGCGTTAATACAATCCATTTATTGCCACCAGATCTTCTAGCCAGAAGAGCTTTTTCTTCTCCTTTCGTTTCGTCTTCTTTTTTAAGCATGCAAGCCTCTGTGTGGCAGATCGTGGTGTTCACTCCGCTTTGTGGGAGCGTAGATGCTTTGCAGTAGCCACCAGATTATGAAGTGATTGACGTGTCTCTTCCCAGCCGCGTGTTTTCAGCCCGCAGTCGGGGTTGACCCATAGTCGCTTCACTGGCACAAACTGGGCAGCCTTGAGCAGCAGCTCAACCATGGACTCCACCGTCGGCACATTCGGACTGTGAATATCGTACACACCAGGACCAATTTCGTTGGGATACTCAAAGGAAACAAACGCCTCCAACAGTTCCATGTCAGAGCGGGCCGCCTCAAGAGTAATGACATCAGCATCCATCGCTGCAATGGTTTCAATGATTTCATTAACTTCACTGTAGCACATGTGCGTGTGGACCTGTGTCTCTGGGCGTGCGATGGCCACACTGATCCTGAATGCCTCAGCTGCCCACTTCAGGTATGTCTGCCAATCTTTCCTGTGTAACGGCAGTCCTTCTCTCAGCGCGGGCTCATCCACTTGTATGATGCTTATGCCATTATTCTGCAGGTCATTGACTTCATCGCGGAGAGCCAGGGCGAGCTGCTGTGCCACCTCCTTTCGAGATATATCCTCGCGCGGGAACGACCAGCAGAGAATTGTTACTGGGCCTGTCAGCATGCCTTTCATCCGCCGCTCTGTCAAGGACTGTGCATACGCAGACCATTCCACTGTCATGGCTTTTGGTCGGCCGACATCACCAAAGATAATAGGGGGCTTTACACATCGGGAGCCGTAGCTCTGTACCCATCCATTCTGTGTAAAAGCGAATCCATCCATCAGCTCTCCAAAGTATTCCACCATGTCATTACGTTCAGGTTCACCATGCACCAATACATCCAGCCCAATCGCCTCTTGTTCCTCCACCATTCGTTTTACATGGGTTCTCAATTGTTGCCTGTAAGTCTCATCGTCTGCGCGGCCCTTTTTGTGGTCCAATCGCTGGGCACGAATATCTGGTGTCTGTGGGAATGATCCAATCGTGGTTGTAGGCCACAGAGGAAGTTTAAACAACTCATGCTGCAGTTCCGCACGCTTTGGATATGGCAAAGAGCGTTCGGTATCCGCCTGAGTCAAGGCTGCCACACGGTGCCGCACTCTCTCATTCACCACATGACTTGATACATGGTGCTGCCTTATGGAAGCACTGTATTCCTCCAGCGCGTCCTTATTTCCGTCTTTAAAAGCAGAGGAGAGTAGGCTCAATTCCCCACATTTTTGTAACGCAAAAGCCAACCAACTCTTCACGTCGTCTTCGAGTTGCTTTTCATTCTCCAGATCAACCGGAGAGTGAAGCAGAGAACATGATGTTCCCACCCATAGTGTGCGAGTCGGTGATGCAGTGTGAAGAACATGAATCTTTTCCCATAGTTTGCTTAAATCAGCACGCCAGACATTACGTCCGTTAATTACACCGAGAGACAAAACCCAATTGGCCGGTACCGCCTTCTCCAGCGTCGTCAGATTATCTTTCCCTGCACACTGGTCCACATGAAGGCCATTCACTTTCAGCTTTTTGATAATGTCCAGATTGTGCTCGATACCCTCAAAATATGTTGTGAGGAGTAACTTTGGTGTATCCCCCACTTGCTGATGAAGTGTATCGTAGGCAAGCTCAAAGGCATCCCGCCACTTGGGTTCAAGTTCCAACACAAGCACAGGCTCATCAATCTGCACCCACTCCACCTTTCGTTTAGCCAGCTCATTCAGTACCTCCGCATACACGGTTAGGAGACGAGGCAAGAGGGAAAGGCGATCAAACCTCTCTTGGGCCTTCACCTTGCCGAGTAACAGATATGTCACAGGGCCCACGAGCACGGGTTTCACACGTTCCGGCTCACACACCTGAAGGAGCTCATCTACTTCTTCTAAAAGTTGATGCCATGCAAAGTGAAAGTCCTGTTGGGGGCTCGTAAACTCTGGTACAATATAATGATAATTTGTATTAAACCATTTTGTCATTTCCGAGGCTGCTGCAGGCGTTCCAGTCGGGGCGCGACCGCGACCGATGCGAAATAATGTATCCAGATCAACGGCACCACCGTTGGGAGACTGATGCCGTGGGGGTACATTGCCAACCATGAGACTGGTGGCCAGCATGTGGTCATACCAGTGGAAGTCACCGACAGGAACCATGTGAACTCCGCGCTCCATCTGCTGCTTCCAGTGAGTGAGTCGCAATTTTCTGCCGGTTTCCCGCAGGTCAGACTCCGCCACCTTGCCAGCCCAGTAATCCTCAAGGGATTTCTTCAGCTCTCGCCGAGCACCGACACGCGGAAACCCGAGTGTGTGCGTAACAAAGTCTGCTGTCATTGTCACTGATGGTCAAGCTTCCCCACTGGAACTCCTTGGTTTTGTTTTTCTTGCCTTTGTTTCTCTTCCTCTCCGTTTTAATTTATGGGGTCAAGAGTTATTGAATAGAAGGAGAGGGACGAGAAAAAGAAAAGAGAATACTGTCGGTTTATCCATACATAATGTACACAAAAAATAATGAAGAAGAAGAACAGCCTCAATCTCCCTGAGAGAAAACTGTTTTCCATTCCTTATCTGTCTCCGTGACAGACAAGCATCAGAAGACATATTCCTTTCAATGTCCCCATCTCTCTTTCTCTTTTGTTTTTGTTTTTTTTTCTTTGCTTCTTTCCTTTTTGCTAATGGATTGTTGTCAATCCTGTCACCATCTCTCCAATCGCAAATGACGGCAAGAAGCAGTACATACACACGCACAGAGACAAACAGACAAACAGCACCACTATCCACACTATTCTTTTATTGATCAGTGTTGTTGTTACTGTTGGATTTGCGTTACTGTATGTTCTTACAAGGCGCCAAGATATTGTGCAATAAATATCAGCACTGTAACTCACTGTCTTACCAAACTGAAGCACATCCCGCCACACCACCTCCTCGAACGAATCGCAAAGAAGGAAGAGGGAAAAGGGAGGAGAAATGTGCATATATAGTGAAGCGAGGAGGGAGGAGGGGTGGAAGGGGGAAAAAAAAGAAACGAAAACAAATGCAGAGACTTACGGTTTCCGTTCCGTAGTAGCATGGCGATCCACCAACACTCCAAGCACACATGGCCGGGATGATGCGCCTGGCGACGTTGAAGGGGGTTTTTCCTTAATGACGACACCGGACAGCAGTTGTGTCGAAGTTTCATGATCAGAATGTCTGCGCTCCGGTTTCGCCTTTCCTCGCCCTTGTTCAACGTACACGTGTCCCGTCCGTAGAGGTGCGGTGCCACTGCGCGAGCGAGGGGGAAGTCCAAGCGGAGGTTGATGCCACACTGGTTGTGCTGTCCCCACCGGGTTTACTACAGAAGTTACCACCACCCTCGTCGGGTCCAGCAACATTCGTTCTCGAGAGAGAAACTCTGGTTTACTTTTTGTTGGTACTATGCTCCCTCCGCTCACAATCGCCACCCCCTCTGGGGGACTATTATTTTGGTGTTTCCGTTCTCGTTCTCCCGGTGCTTCTTTATTTTGGAGTTTAATAGAAACTCTGTGAAGTGGGGGCATGTCTAAGAAATCGCGACTTCCCCGCATATGTGGCGTGAGAAGTCTCGTGAGAGCGCACCCAACAGCAAGTCCACGATGAGTAACGCCAGTGAAGCGCACAAGATCTATTACATTGCATGGACAGTCCACCATCACAGTTAAGGCATTCTTCCCACCACCAAGGGCAAGAAGCGCGTCGTTCACGTGGCCCTCACCAAATTCTGTACGAGGAGCCCTCAGAGACCTCAATAACGATGGCTGTGGCCGGCTTATGTTACCAAACGGGATAATATCCAGAAACAACGGTGGATCCATACCAACAGCTCCCATGGGCCCAACAACAAAGTCTGAGGCAACGGTTGAAATGGGCATGACGCTATCACGGTTTAGTAAAATAATTCCTTGCGCGATAATTGGTCTACATACTCCATTAGCTTTTGGTGTAGTTAAAGTAGACATACCACTACCACTCATTGTCCTTGGTGCAGGCATGCCACTACTTCCATCCTTCGTTACATTGCTTCCACGGTTACTGAGGATTTCCCTATTCTGCCGCAGCACATCCACAACATTTGAAAATGGAAACGTTCCGCATGGTGTAGTGCCCGATATCGCCAAGTCTGCACTCGCTCTGATGTGGTTCCTTACACTGGCAATGATGTTGTCGCCACCGCCACTTGTTGGCGGGAGTAACTCGACTACATCATCCCTCACGGCATAAACGGAAAACCACAGCGACGTTGCCGCGTTGGGTGACCCACGTTGCTTCTGAAGAACAAAGGACTGCAATGCGATGAGGATGACATCAAACCGTGTTCGAGGGGGATCGAAGAGCTTTTTCGTTTTCCTCGATGCAACTGGAGCCACGTCTGCTGTGGATTCATCCGTAAAGCTATTACTGCTGTTGCTACCGATGACGCTGTTGTTATCTGGGGCACCGGCCGGGTACGGCAGAGCGTAATCAGTAAGAAAGATAGAGGGGTCCATGTCAATAAAAATCGCCACCAACTCTCTTTTGTTCATATACAACTCAAAGTCCATCGTGTTTCACTTAGAGCAACCTCCCCCTCTCACTTTTTTTTTTGTCGTTGCTCTTCTTTTTCTTTCTTTTGCTCCTTCTATTTCTTGTTGCTTCTTTTCTTTTCTTTTTTTTCCTTTCCGTTTGAGTATGGAGGTACTCTCTTCCTATTGTGTTTATGTAGTTCAATGAAAATTGTGGTGCGCCACACCCATCCGAGTGAAGCGTTCCCCCTTTCCCAACACACAGGAATGAGAACACAAAGAAGAGAAGATAGAAGAAATACAATAGACGCTCTGACTGGTATCCTTCAGGTGCAGTATAGACACTAAGAGCAAGAAAAAAAAAAAGGCACGATAAAAAAAAGCAAAAAGAACGGAAAAGGGGGTCAGTGTAAATTGATTTTGCCTTCATATTGTTAAATCGTGAGTTTTCTCTTTTTCTTTTTCCTTAACCGTCAATACTTTTCTTCCCCTTTTTTCTTCCTCTCTCTCTCTCTTATCTTTTTTTTTTGATTTTGTTACCTGGATGCTCTCTTGTTAACACTGCCACCGTTAATTATTATCGCCATATTTACCCCTCTTCTCTGAACAACAAGAAGATTACTTAACAAAACAAGAAGCCACCGCATAAACCTCTTCTATCTCTTTCTTTTCTTTCCCTCCCCTTCACTCAATCACTCACTCTCTACAACAGCCGTCGGAGAGCAGCGTTCTTCTTTACCTGCAAGGAGGATGACAACACCGCCGTGTTGCTACCGTCCCCCTCCTCCGTCCCGCTGTACACTTTGAGTTTCCCCCTCAGCGCACGAACATCGTCGGCGAACTCATCCTCCTCGCGCCGACGTTTCTTCATCTCGCTCTTCATCCTCCGCCGATCCATTTCCTCCCTGTCCTCTTCCTCCCCGCCTCTTTCTTTTCTCGCCTCCGCCCGCTGCAGTTTCGTCCGCTTCTGCTGCGCGATCTTCGACGTGCGCATCGTCTGCTTCGACCGCACCTTGTCGGAGCTGTCCTTCTTGTCCCACTTCTGCATCTTGCGCTCCCGCGCCCGCTCCTTCTTCGTCTTGAGCTCCCGCGTGGCCGGCCGCTCCGCGTAGCCGACGTCCTCGTCCGCCTCGTCGTCGTCGCCAACCCGCAGACCGGTCGGGGCGGCGTCGCCGAGGGACTTGTCGGCACGGCGCTGCTTCTTCTCGCGAATCGCCCGGGCCTTGCGGTTGAGGCGTATGTTTTCATTGTACTCCGCAAGCCGCGCCTCATTGACGCCGGGGATTTGAATGTCAAGGGAAATGGTGTCAGGTGGGAGTTTGTCAAGCAGGGTTGATACCACACGCTCTTTTCGGTGTCGCTCTGTTTCATGGGGATTTGCATAAAAGAAGTCGGGGTTGGCATCACCGGCACCGGGAATTATCATGGATTGGAAACCACGGGAGTGGCCAATGCCTAGTACATCTTCAAAGGGACAGAATCGTAGTTGCTGGGCAATGTTACCGTAGCCGAGTCCAAATTTCATGTATGGGGCTGTGGGTTTAGAGGAGGAGAAAATACCTTTCCATATCTGCACATTTGTGCCACCACCCATAGCAACAAGGCCGGAACTAGAGATGTCAAGGGTGTTAAACGTGTACGTTACGGCATACTCCTCAAGAGTGCGTAGCGTGCGACAGTCCCACACTTTAAACTTATGATCCCCACCGAGGGTTACAAAGAAGCGGCCATTCGGGTGAAAGCGGATGTCATCAATAACTCCCTTGTGTCCTTTGAGTTGTATCAGAGGATCCACAACACTCGGAGACCAGAATTTCACCACACCACGCAAATCACAGCTAGCCACCACACCATTGCAAGGGTTGACGTCCATACATGAAGTGGGGTCCCGTACCACAGATGGTACCTTCGCACCGAGCTCTGTGCCCGTGCTTATGTCGATGTACTGCAGCACACTGTATCGAGTAGAAGCCCCACAAAGAAGCAAATGCCGCGGAAGATACGCCAATCTATCAATGTTCGCCATCTTTGGTAAAACATGCATCTCAGATCCCTCTTTGGTGTACATGTAAACAAATTTCTTCTGTGCTAGTGCTGACATGGTGTGATCAACGAGGAATTTGGCGTCGTCAATGCGATCTTTTAGCTGCACTTCACCATTGAGGCTAAAATCCTTCCAGCGGATGTTTGCCACGTGTCCTCTTCGTCCAGCAAGAAGAAGATGCGTGCCATTCAAGGAAAAATCCACCTTGTATGGACCCAACTTGTCCAGCACTAGTTCATACTTCTTCTCCTGCGTCTGCAGATCCACAGCAGCGAGGATGTCGTCCTGCGTCACGCGGTCGGCGACCTCCCGCTCCTCAAGCTCCAGTCCCGTGTCTGTCTTTTCCAACCTCGTGAATATATTCACACGGGCAACTTGCTTCGGGGCGCGGCGCTGCAGCTGCTCCCGCTTTCGGGCCTCGGCGTTCTGGAGGGCATTGGTGTCGGACACCCACCGGCCATGCAGGTGCTTCTTCTCCTCGGCGGTCTGTTCTGCATGCAGCTCCGCACGGCGTTGTCGTACAATCTCCATTGTCTTCCTTGACACTACTGCGGCTCTTGCTGCTTCAACCATTTTCTCCCCTCGTTACTATTTTTTTTTTCTTCTCGGATGCTGTTGCCGTTTCTCACTTACTCAGCCTTCTTTTCTTTGTTGGTTTTCCCGCACACACCCACACACCCAATCTCTCCCTCTCACTCGGTCAAAAGAAAATTTCTTCTTGTGCCCGTCTCTCCCAAGATCACTGGAGACTAAAGAAATAAAATACGAGGAGGATAGGAAGAAGAAGAAACACTAAAAAAAAGACAAGGAAAAAAAAAGGGAAGTAAAATACATCAACTTAGCACCCCCACATGATTACCAGCAGAAATGACCAAACAGAGGAATTGCATGAGGGTATATGTGAATGTATATGTGAGTACATGTATACATGTACTTCCTCCGTTACATCAACTCCGGCTGAACGTCACGGGGTTCTTTTTTAAACTTCCCCTCACGATCTCCATTCATTTCGGGTTGCGCCTTTCATTTCCTCCGTTGAGATTCCCTCTTTTCATTTTCTTTTTTTGGGCCCTCATTCCGCGTGTTTTTATACCCCATCATCCTACCCCCTTTCTTTTTCTTCGCACTTGTCCACGTTTTTTTTTTTCTTCGTTTTAATTGTTTTTATTATTTTGAATATCTGGGGACCCTTCATTATCTGCTCAGTCTATTCGAGGGCACATGTAGGTAAGTACGCGTGAATGTCTTCCTTCTCTCTCTCTCTCTCTCTCTCTCTCTTATCTGTATGAGAAAGATGTGAGTTTACCTCCAGAAGAGAAAAAAATGAAAACAATCTTTTCAACACCTTTCATATATGTATCAAGTATCCCACCACCATTCGATATTACACAGCAAATGAAAATACACCAAAAAAAAAAAGACAATGTAGATGACAAGAGGTGTGCCACCCCTAAATACTAAAGAGAATCTTGCCTCCCTCATTCTCATTCTCTCTAATCCTCAGTCAGCATATGGTCAAGTTGCTGCAAAATGGCTCGAGACTGTTCCCAGTAACGCCGCTGCAAGTCCTCCAGCTGCTCGTCAGCACCCGCGGTATTAGTGTTAGTATTATTCGGAGTTGTCGTCGTTGCTGCTGCTGCTTCTGCCCGGCGTGACGATGCCACCTCTCTTCGCGACGGTGTGACGTTCTTTAAAGAGGGATAAAATTTATGCGGAGCAGAAGCCGGCGGCGTGTGTGCATTCCCTTTGAAAGAAAAGTTGTGGGCGGGTGAAGTTACTCTATTCCCTCCTCCTCCTCCTCCTCTGCCGCTCTTTGCAATGTTGCCAGCGCCGTGCGGGAGGTCAGATCCTCTGCGCCGTGCGGATGCACTACGTACCCGGCCTTCCCCGTCCGCCGCTGCTGACATGTGTGCTCTCCGTGGTGATGGCGGCATGTACCTTCGCTGCTGTGATGGGGATGGGGGAACCGACCGCGCGTTCCTCCGTGGTTTCATCGCGACCCGCCCGGTGTCGTCTGTTGGTCGATGGTGGGAATTATTGCAGCGGTGCATAAGAGAATGCTTAAGCGCCTCCAACATATCTAGTGCCTCCTCCACATCAATACGTTCAGAAGGACGAGAATATCTACGTGGTCGACTAGTTTGTCGCATTGGACGATCTCGGTGATGCATTGCCGCAGGTGCAGTTACAGGAGCCGGTGACATATGTTTTCTTTGACTATATGGATGAGGAAGACGAGTATTGCTATCTATATTGTTACCAGAATGACGCTGTTGTTTTCCCCTTCCTCCTTTTGGCGGCTCCGTTGAAAGAAATTTACCCGGAGGCTCACTGTCATCTGCACCATAGAACTGCTTTGCATCCCCTGAGAGTGGGTGCATCATCATCACATTCTTATGATCTTGCTGCAGTTTTCTCACTGGTGCCATCTCCCATCTATTAATGCCACCTTCACTATTATTATTATCATCGTCACCACGAGAATCCACATGATGATGATGGTGGTGGTGGTGGTGGTGATTATTATTCCGATCCTGCTGGCCAAGCAAGTGCACTTGCCGTTGTGGTTCATCGGATTTCAACGACCCAACAGCAACAACAGCAGCAGCAGCGGCATTTTCTTTTGAATGACCCCCTGGTAAAACACTGGGCCCTGTTTGGCACTGTCCATTCTGTACAATCTGTTTATACATCATCAACTCTCGTCGAGTCTCTAAAAGTTCTAACTCTAACTGTCGGTTTAGTGCGGACATGTGGACCAACATTTGCTCCAACGCCTGCATGCGTTCTGAGGGGTTGATGGGGGGAACTGCACTCCCGTTCGCCTCCCCACTACTACGATATTGCTTTGATTCTCTCACATTATATGCTGCAGATAGAAAATCATGTAGCTTCTCTCCCTCCACTGCCACTACTTCTTCTTCGTCTCCATCTACTCCTTTATTTCTTCTTCCCTCTAGCATCATCGACGGTGTGCCACCATCAACCACGGACAGATCTTCCATCGTGTCTTCATTGTGTTGCTTGCTGGGTTTGGCGCCTGCAGCGGAGTATACATCTTCATACAGCTGCGGTGTCGTCTCCGCATTGTCCTGGGAACATCCATTCATCACAGTCCCGCCACAAACAGCATTATTACTATTATTATTATTATTATTATTATTATTATTATTATTATTATTAGCAGCAGCAGTACTGTCACTTCCTCGTCCTTGTCGCTGTGGTGCCCTCGTCTCTCCACACACACGATTTACTCGCGGCCCTGTCGTTGTTATTTGACGCATGCCAACATCCCGCGAGGTGGAGCGGCGCCTCGCGTTCGCGGCGGCGGCGGCGGGTGAAGAGGATGAGGGACCGCCACGCACTCCGCGAGTGCCCGCCGTGGGGACGACTACCAGCGTGGCTGCTCTCTGCATGAAAAAAAAAAGGGAGCGGACGCGGGGCCACCAAGAGAGGAAAGAAAAAACTGCGGAAATGGAAGAAATCCAGTGAGAATTAGATGCGGGAAAAAAGAAGGAAGAAAGAGAAATGGAGGTGGGTGACATTTATTAGGCAGGTGTCTTTCAGCAAACCCCCACAGACACGTAGACTCTCCCTCTCTCTCTCTCTCTATATATATATATATCCCTCTCCTCCATTTCCTTTTCCTCACTACAACACACTTACACTTACAGTTACACATATACACACAGATAGGGATAAAAAGCAGACGAAGGCTAAAAAATAATAGCGATAATAATAAAATTCTCCATATAAACACAACTTCGCCCCATATATATATATATATATATATATATATATATATCCCTCTCCTTTATTATTGCCTAATCTTACGGAATCCTTCCTGCACGTCTTCACGCATCTTGATGAACTGCACCTGCTCCTCGTTACTCATGAGCCGCAGGAGTCCTGTGTCTCGTATTCCTTTTATGTGTCCCCAAGGCATGAGAAGTAGACTTGCCGTTTCCTTCAGCAGGCGAAACAACACCTCGACTACAGCCCCGCCAAGGCCTGGTGTGCGAATAACAGGGCCCATGGCCTCCATGTATGCAGTAACGTCTTGCTTGTAGATGAGTGCTCCTCGGTCGGTGACAGTGAATGACTTTACGTGCACTGCAATTCCACGATAAAGACACACCCCAACTGTCCGCACAAACGACGAAGGCCCTCCGTCACCATACAAAAGTTGCTGCATATTCATTGTTCGCGCTCTTGCCCGCACGGCATTCAAGGCATCATTAGAAATGTTAGTCGTCTTTGCATTGTTCCGCAGGTTTGTCATGGACGGGAAATTAATTTTAACTGAAGATGTATCTATCGTCGCACCAACACCATTGCCAGTAAAGGAGGCATTTTGTCGATGAGGTACTTGGCCATTTGAAAGTCGAATAAACTCTTTTGCCTCCTCAAACTGTCTTGTAATGTAGAGACAAAAGAGAGTACATGCCCGTGTACACGGCTGTGCAAGCATTTCTCCCTCTGCCCCTTTTGCTACCTTTGGTTTATAATCATTACGGTTCTGGTAGTGCAGCAGGATAGAGAGGGAGCGGACAATGATGGCGTTGGCACAGAGATTCAGCAACATCTCCGCCCGCTCATCCAATGTTTCATACGCTGACTCCTTCGCCTCCTCAATTGCCGCCTCAAGATGAGGGTCCATTTGCAGGAGCGAGAGACAACTTGCATCGATGGCGTCATTCAAGCTCATCAATGAAGACTGCACGAATAGTAACATGCGTAACCCACACTGCTGCGACTCGAGTTTAGTGGGCCGCAGTAACTCTTCCTCACTTTTTGGTTTCACGCGCCAATTCTCCCGATCAGTACGCAGTGACTCAATCATCTTGCGTATTTCCTCTTCCATGTAGCGTCCCATGTTATCCAGGGATTCCTTCACGAGGTCGAAAACACACGACGTAACATCTTTTGCTGGGGCGTAAATGCGGGTGCGTGCCACCACCTCAGTGAGCCGATCAATGAGTTCTTTTGTTTTTTTCATATGGACCTCCCGCAGGTCAAACACCTCGTCTGGTATGGGATGCAGGGCCCGTGTATACTGCTCCTCCAGCAATGTATGGTACCGCCGAAGAAGAAGAAGCTCCGCCTTTTGTTCTACAAATTTGCTGCGATTCACAAAGATAGAGTCGACGTATTTATTGAGAAAGTCCACCTCGCCCCGCTCGAAGGTGTTGCACAACTCCTTCACGTAATCTTGAAAGAAACTAAACAGTCGGGCCTGCATGGTGTGCGAGTACGCAATGGCGTCAACAACACGAGTGGATGCGCGCCGCTTGGAGCGTGGAGAGAGGCGTGCCTCTGCCTCCACCATATCCCGCTCAAAGAATTCTACAAGTTTTAACTGTTGAGTAACAAATGGCTTCACTACACCCTCCGTCATCTGTGCGAGTAACTGCTGCCGGGTGGAGTTCGTGGTGCCAAAAATAGTTTCCACAATTATCACATCCCGGCGAGCACGGGAAATGAGGAAGTCAAAGGTACGATGTAAATCGGGTTCTGTACTACTCCGATAATGTTGCATCGCGGAAGGTGCTCCTGTTGTTCCTGCAGATGCCGATGCTGAAGATGTTGTGGTTGTTGTGCTGTTAAGTGGTGGTTGAGGTGGAAGTGGTTTCGGTGAGAACCCACTGAAAAGTGTCATGCCCATTTGATTAATTGTCCATGAATAAAACACCGAGAGCAATGCATCCTGTGAGTCTGTGATACTGGCATAGAGCCACGAGATGAGCTCTAATGTTTTAAGAATCGCGCGGCCGTACGGTTGATGCACCGCGGCGTCAGAGCGCTCCTTGTATAGTTCATTAAACCGATCAATGAGATGAAAGACATCCGCCACCAACTCCTGCCGCACCCATCCAACATACAGATCAATGTTTGATGTATTCCCAACAACATTGTTCAGTTCGCGGCACAAATACGTCAGCCGCTGGCACCACTCCACTTGGACCTCCGTGTAACTACGCACGGCAAACTTGCGATCAAGACCAGCGGCAACGGCGGCGGTTTCAACGCGATGCATCTTCTCCCTCCCACCACCCACTGGTGAAGCATCCGCGTGTCGTCTTCTTCCTGTTCTCCTTGTTGCGGAGGCTTCATTGGAGGAGGAGTGGAAAACTCTCACGCCACGACGTCGCAGCTGCCGCGGGCCGCCTTGTTTGAATGGGTCACGCAGTCTACTTCCATCACTTCTACTCACTTTATCATCAAAACGATCTTTTCTGTGACCCGGTCCGTTATTACTGTCACCATCCTCACCACCCACTGCATCACTATCTCTATCCTCCTCACTATCATTATCATCACTCTCGTCGTCATTGTCATCAACATTATCGTCGTCGCCACCACCACCAACGGCGTTACTACTACTACTCCAAGCTCCACCAAAGTACATTGGGTTGGATGGTGACACATGACCGGCCTCCCACTGCGATGTCACAACCGCACGCTGCTCCGCCCGTGCCTTTGATAAATTCTTCAGCAAAGTGCTGAGCTCCCCATGATTCATGCTTGTAAACATTTTAAAGTGCTTCAGAAGCTGCGAGACGGAGCGGCCCCGCATCACCCGCGCGTTGGACTGCGACAAGTGCTGCTCAATCCCCGCTGTCGCCGCCAATGCATTGCACACGCGATTCTCGTACTCATGCAGTCTCGCCGTTGTGGCCTCTAGTCCCAGTCGAATTGTTGCCAGCCGTCGCTTCTCACGTATCTCCACGCGGCGGCATCGAATCTCATTCCCCCGCAGCGACTGCTCCTCCTCCTCCTGTATCTTCTCAATCTCCGCAAGGGCAGACTCCAACGTTGTCGTGAGGTAATTTGCGACGGCAAGAGAATCACTCCCAGTGTCACCATCAGAAACAACCGCAGCAGCTTCACCTGTCCGCGGTGTACTGATGCCACTATTGCTTCTCATGGCATTCATAATATTAGCACTGCTATCTGTGCGTTGATGCCACAACGCCGTCCCACTGTCTGCCACTCCTGTTCTAGAAACTGGTGTTGACACTGCATCCTTCCCGTGGGGGAGGAGAATAGGAAAAAGAATGCGGTTGGCGATGTTGTTCACAAACGTCGGGGCGGAGAACTGAATGGAGCTAAAGATCATGCGATCCAGCGGCGGGCGTGGCTGCTGCGGCGACACTGGTGGGTATGCGTCTGCACCTCTCTTGCTGTTCTCATCCCTCACTGGATTAGTATTACTAGTAATAATACTAGTCGACTTGTTGAGACGCATTGCTGCACTCGGCCTGTGGGGCATCACAGTCTTCTTTTGTCTGCGCGGCCTCCCCCCCTGACTACCACCACCACCAGGAGGAGTGGAAGGAGGATGGGAAAGAGGAAGAGAGGGAGAAGCTGCAGAAGATGCATCCGACATTTCTCTATTTATAGATTTATTTACTCGTTCGTCAGCGGCGTCAGAAGAAGAAAACAAAAAAAAAGATACTACCCTCTTTTCCCTTTCACTTTGTTTGCTTTATTTGACCCACACAGAAATAAGTATGGGAGAGGGATGTGTGTGATCTACAGTCCTCCACCACCTTGCGTAGGCATACTCACACACACAGACACAGACACACATGTACGTATATACGTGTGAGTGAGCCGAGAAACAACATCAAGAAGAATAACCGAAAAGGAGAAATAAAGAAGGAAAGAAGTCCATAATGCACGTGTACATACAAAGAAGAAAGGGAACAAAAAATAAAATAAAAAACAGAAAGACAATGATAGCAAAAAAAAAAAGCAAGACGATGTGCACAAAGCACCAAAATAAAATAATAATTACTTGTGTGCCGACGGTCAAGCAGACGGATGCGTCACCCACCACCCACAAGCAATGAATGGGCAACATAAAGTAGAATAACGTGACCGTTCGCGAAAGACGTGGGGCTCCTCTCACCTCATATCAGCCCACTCCTCCCTTCTTTTTTTCTTCTTTTCTCTCTTCTGGTATTTTTTTCTGTTCGAGTTTCTCTTCCCTCGGCCTTCCTTCCTCTGTCCAGCCAAATTCCTTTTCTGTTCTTTTGTTTCTTCTTCTTCTCTACCACCACGGACACACACACACAGAAAGAGACAACCCCGCATGGAAATCAACAAAATAAAAATAATAAATACCAAACAGTGAAATACCTCCCGCATATATGCGCCTGTACCTACGGGAGTGTAAGCATGCACATGCACACACAGGCTTCTCAGGATTTCTTCTTTCTGTTCTTCTCTCCATTGTTGCTGCTGTTGCCACTGTTATTGTTGTTATGGCCACCACCACCTCCTCCCCGCTGAGAGGCCTCCATCTTCTGATTACGCCGTCCACTTCCCGCAGCAAGTGAGCTTGACTCCTTCCCGTTGGATGTATTCTTCAGTGATCTGCTCTCCTTGATTTTATTCGGAGGCGTTGCGGATCCCTTCCTGAACTGCCGCAGAACTTTTCCCCTGCGCCACTCCTCAACCTCGGGCGCGACCAGCGCGTAGGGAATCTTCACCCAGTAATAGATGAGCACAAGCAGCCCAATAACAGTCGTTACGACTAATGCAGCAGCCAAAATTCCGCTGAAGAACGTCCCCGCGCTCCTCTCGGGGCTGGCGAGTGTAAAGAAAGCCGTGGAGAGTCTCTCCTCCAGGCCCTCCCAATCTTTTCTCATGACAAGATCAACGTATTGCCGCAGAGAGATGAGATATCCGTCTACAGTCGTGCCGTATACATAATGCATGAAAAAGAGTTGTATCCATACACGCCAGAGAAGCTGTTGGAACAGAATCGCTGAAATGATGAAGGGGGCAAACACTACCAAGAGAAAAACTACGCAGGAGAGAGTTATCCATGGAACAAATGAATATGTCACGACCTTTGCGTACATCAACGTGAACTCTGCCACCTCCAACAAACCACCATTTTCTTCTTCAAAGCTTCGGTTCTTCTTCCGCAGCTGGATCTCATCCTCCACCGCGCGTGACCTCACACTGAAGAAATCAACCACATCTTTATAGAACTCCACGGCGGACTCGTACTCTGCCACATTAAACATCACAACTCCCCGCAGCGTCTCGGTGAACAGCCGCACGTGCAGCACCGCCTTGACCACCATCCCAAACATTCGCTCCAGCCACGTGTCCGTTCCCCCAAGCGGCAGCCGCTGCGACTCCACCTCGAGTATGCATTCGTGAGTGAGATTCCCGTGCGTCCGCAGCACCGACTCGTCGAAGCTCCGCAGCGCGGCGGCGGCGGCCTCGAACCCCGACCACGCGGCGCTGATCTTCTGCTGCGTGTCCGCGTGCGCCGCCTGCTGCCCGCCGCGCTCCTCCGCGAGAAGACTGCGGGCCTCGTTGAGGTCAGCGCGGGCCCGCGACTCCCACTCCTCCGCGGCGGCGCGGCGGGACAACGTGTGCGTCAGGTACGACTTCACCGCCGCGGCGCAGCGACTGCTCGTCGGCTCGGCTGCTGCAGTGGCGGTAACCGGAGCCGCCAGGGCGATGTACACAAGGGACACCGCGAGGAGAAGCATCACGCTCCATCCTCCTCCTCTTCGACTTCTGCAGAGGCTCATGCTACGGTTTGGAAAGGTCACGCTGGCACAGAAATCCTGTTGATGTTTTTTTCTTTTTGTTTTTCTTTCTTTTGCCTTGTTATTCTTGTTTTTTTTTCTGTTCTTCACAATAATGCACAGACTTTTCTTGTAATGGTAAAAAAAAAGAGAGAGAAAAATGAGCATGCATTATTCCTTTTCTCCCTCTGATATTATTTCCGCTTACGGATCGCAAAACTACAACCGACACACGCACACAAGGAGAGAGAAAAAAAATAATAATAATAATAATAACAATAATAATAATAATAATAATAATAATAATAATAATAATAAAATCACCGTCGCACTGCGGCTGTTGTGAACCTCTTCTCCGAGCTGGTGATTGCCTTTCCGCTCCTGCCAGCCCTGTACGCGGCGTCGATGATCGGCAGCAGGTCCTCTGCCTCCATGAAGAAGTTGATCTTGTTGTTGTTGCCAGTCCCCACATCCACACGGATATGTGTATTGCGGAAGAAAAACATCAGCGCAAACGGCTCCCGGTCGTGGCCGAGTTCGTACATCATGTTGAACTCCGGCACCTCGCATGTAGACACGGCGTACATCACGCAGTACTTCCGCACCTTCGGCGCGAGGGCAGCGAGAACGTCGTCCATGCGCCGCGTGGTGATGTAGTGCGGCGTGAGTCCCCCGTTGTTGTTGTTTACATCATCTGCAGCTAACAATGACGATTGGTGTGTACTATGAAGATTTGGTTCTGATGCTGGGGAGTAGTGGCTGAACCGAACCAAGACGAGTTTTTCTCCTTCGAGAACGATGTGACGGTCAACGTCCCACGCGGAGTGCAGCGGCTGCAGGTCGGCCATCACCCTGCTAGCCCCGCCAAACTAAGAACGTAAATACATACATATATCCATAGTAAAGGTGGGAAGTAAAGAAATAAAGAAAGAGAGAGAGAGAGAGAAACAGTTATACATAAATAAATATATATATATATATATATATATTCCAGATGTGTGTTTTAGATACGTCATAATGGAGGAGCGAATAAAAAGAAGAAGAAAAAGAGGTGTGTCTCTTTTACGGGCATAAAAAAAAAAAAAATACTAAAATATTTAAAAAATCAGACATCAGAAATGTAAACAACAATAACAAATAAAAATAAAATACAACGGGCAACGTATACACTCCCTTTCCTCTTCTTCCACCATCGGCATGTATCTATGTATACATATATACATGTATGTATTCCACACTCACGAATTATAACGGGCACTTTCAATCATTCGATCCATCACCGCTTGTGTTTTCCACGCGAGTGTAGCCCAGTAACGCCGCGGCTCCTTCCTCGCCAGCAACTTCCCCGTCCCGTCACGATAAAGAATGCGCCCCACATCTTCCCACAATATATCCCGCTGCGTCTCAGTCTGCTCATCCGTGCTGTATGCATGCACCTCCCGCTCAACATCCCGCCTGCACCCACGCACCACCGTCCGCTCCTTCGTGACCGTCCAACTTGCATTGCGGCCACTGATTGGGTGGCACATGTCTTTCACTCGCAGCACGCCCTCCGTCCCCGCAACTGTGAGTGTCTCCTCGTCCATCGAGCCAAAGGCCGCGTACATGGAGGCAACAGTTATGTTGTTGTCTACATTAAATGTCAGTTCCCCGGAAAACTCAATAATGGCCTCCTTCTCACCGCCGACCCTAAGAATGCGTCCGGTCACCTCCGCTGGCATCCGCAGCCCCATCACGTGCAGGAAGTAGCGGATGCTGTACCAGCCCAGGTCACCAACGACCCCGTGCGGCTCAAGACTCGGGTCCATGCGGATGTCCTCCCGGTAGAATTCATCGGTGGGTTTGAGGCAGTGATTAGAGTGCATGTGCTTGAGCGTCCCTAATGACTTTGCAGCCGCCACAACTTCACTCACGCGCTTGCCGTGAGACAGCATGGTGCCATCCATGTACAGCAGCTCCCTTGCGTCGAGGGACTCGACCCAGTTACGCAATCTCTCTGCTGTCACGGCGGGGGGCTTTTCCCCGACGACATGCTTCCCGTTCTGCACACACTTCTCCACCCATTCATCCCTCGCAGTGACGGGAATGGGCAAAAAGACGACGTCCACGTCGGGAGAGGAGACCACCTCGTCGTATGAAGAAACACGCGGGGTCTTCAGGTCTGGAATACATAGAGCAGCGCACATCTCTTTGAGAAATGTGGCACCTCGCTCCGCATCTCGGCATCCCAGCAGCGTCACTTGATGGCCTGTGCGGTGGATGGAGGTCCACACAAGCCGGGTAATGTTCGCAGCACCGAGTAGACCAACTCTAACGCGAACCATGTCATCCGCCATTGTGCGGGTAATTTTCTCCTGTATATATTGCTGATATTATTATTATTATTATTTATTTTCTCTTTTTCTTCTTTTCGCTTTCGTTTATGAACATTTACTTCAAACTCAACTTCCCTCCCACCACCACCCACAAAAACCGAAATACACACACATACACACACTTAAGGTGGTAAGGAGCAATATCAATTTATAGTGATATACAACGATAATTATGTCTTTGAAAGGAATCACATACACTCATATATATATATATACCCATAAAAGATGGGAATGCCAGTTTGTTTCTTTCCTTCCTTCCTTCTCTTCACCTTTTCTCCTTTCCTTTCCTTTTTTTTTATTTTTGAATCTACACTGTCATGGACCTCGTCGCGGCCTCCCGCATCGCATCGATCACCGTCTGTGTCGACCACGAGCGCCTCAAGTACATCAGCGCCTCCTCCGTGTCGCCAAGAAACCGCACCGCCATTCTTGATGTCACCGCGCGTGGGTTCCTCGCAAGCGCCTCCCGCAGCCGCCGCCAGCGACTCTCCGCCTCCCCCGCCGCCTCCCGCACGGCAACCTCTTTTTCCCGGCGGCCCGCCCCGCCCCCCACCGCCCCGGCGGCGGCGACTGTTATCCGCCCGCAGCCGTCCCCGGCCGCCACTGGGACGATGAGGTCGTGCACCGCGGCGGAGCCAAGAGTCCCGTAGGCCACGAGAGACTGCTCCGCGGCCAGAAACGAGGATGATAGCGGGGATTCGTCTAAATGAATGTATACAGTGACGAGATCCTGCGAACCTGCATCAGTGAAGAGGAGCTCCCCAGCAAACTCCGTGATGCGATTTCCCTTCGACATGTCCCGCCTGATGGCACGGCCCAGCACTGCATGTGGCATCGCGTAGCGCATGCCTTGCAGGACGGTCGCTACTACGAGCCACCCCAAATCTGCAAGAACACCAAACTCCGAGTTGTTACTATCGCGTGTGGTGGAGAATTTGTTGTAATCATCACTACTTCGTCTGCAGCAGATTCGTACTGCCTGAAGCGGCCCAAGACGATCATCGCCACTACTATTATTATTACTATTATTACCAAACATTCTCCACACACGTCCCATACGAGCGCTGTACATCAGTACCGCGTCATCGGTAAGAAGGAGTCGCTGCGGGGTCGCCATGTCCATCCAACTTTGAAACACCTCAGCAGACGGTGCTGCGGGAATAGAGAGAAGAACATGTTTCTTCAGCCGAATACATTTCTTTACCCATTCATCACGCTCCTCTACGAGAATCGTCACATACACAACATCCACCTCGCGGCAGTTAATGAGCTCATCATATACACATGCCTTGACCTTTGCCTTCTCCTGAAATCCCGTTCCATCCAGTGACAGACTGAGTTCTCCTTTTTCTTTGTTCTGCTGTAATGATGTAAACGATGTCGAAGATGTAGATGTAGGCAGAGTGTGACCATCTGTTTCTGTTGGTTCACTGCCAACATTCCCCGTGCAGCTCTCAATGAACATCTCCGCCTCCGCGACCTCGACTCCCCCGACGGCAACCACGACGATGCCCGCGCGGTGTATTGGCTGCCACGCCCGCCGCAGCGCCGCCGACACGCCGAGAACACCGACGCGTAGCGGAACTTCGGCAAGGGCCTGCCGCCGCCCCGCTCGCCGCATCAACACCGGCCGCAGTCAACTCGTGGATTGCACACGCCTCCTACTAGGCGCCTTGACTCATGCAGGTGAAGAAAGAGAGAGGAGAGGTGGGGGAAAGAAACAATACATACATACATACATGAATCATAATGACGAAGAAGAATAGAAAAGATAGCATGTGCCTCTCTCGCTCTCTTCCTCTCTCTCTATCTCTTTGTTAGCAGCACATCATGGTAAAAGTCTACCACCTCCAATACTAACGGAATGAACACGTCGCACAGGACAAAAAAAGAAAAAAAAAAGGTGTGCTCAACTCCACAGAAGCACACATCCAAGAAAAAAGAAGAAAAAGATTAAATCCTCCTGGAAAAGTAATTTTATCTAAAAAGAAAAAATATATATATGATGGTTTATTTACAATACTATCATCACCATACGATAATTTGGGAATCACAAGACTAGAACAGAGAATAATCTATATCCATCACTATCACATATGCACCCACACACAGTAGTGAGTGTAGAGTGCATGGATGTGAGTAAAGGCGTACATGTTTATTCTATTTATTTATTTCCGTTCGGTTTCTTTTTGATTTTTAGTTTTATTCTCTATGGTTCCTCTTTATTTATACAGAAGAAAAACAATAAATTCTCTCTCTCTCTCTCTCGCTCTCTTTTTCTCTCTATGTACGTATGCATATACATATAGCGCTTCCCTTTCTTATTCTTCTTCTCGTTCTCTATCATTATCCACAAACTTCACCCCTCTTCTTTTCTCTTAGTCACTGGGAGAACGAAACAACAAGAACGAAAAACATAAAGAAAAAAAGAAAGGCTTATGAAGAGATGTAAAGCTAGTAACTACAGATTACAAGGAGTTATAATAATATACCTGAACTGCTCTATTTTTCCTCTCACTTGGCCTTGCTGGAGGGCTCTTGGGATGTTGCCGCCTTTTCTCCCTTCTCTGCTCTCATATTCGCTATAGCTAAGCGCCCAATGCGCTGGTACGAACTCCACCAATCGTTCTCCTGCCCTCTGCACAATTTATCAATGTCAAAGTTCGCCCACTTCGCCTCACAGACTCCATGTCTATATTTTGTGGGGCACTTCTTACTCGCCTCCACCCATGCCTCAAGCAATTCTTCCATGGCGGGCCGATCCAGTGTTGGGGCATCGCGAAAATGATGGGCGATGCGGAAGGTATTGATACCAATTTTAATCCACGAACGCCATTCACCAACATCCGGCTCCCGTATCCCTGTGCGGAGCCACGTGGATACACTCTCCACCGCCTCTCGCTCTGTGCGTGGCAGTAAAACACGTATGGGCCTAAACGCACCGTCTGCAGTCCCGTCATCAAGACTGTTTCCGCTCTCGTCATGGACTATTTGTGATCGCGGGGCATCAAAGTGAAGCAGACGGGAATACGTGCCTGCCTCACGGATGCATGCAGAGTGTAGTGCCGCAATAGAGTCGGGAACAACTCCAGTAGGGAAGCCAATGTTCCATTTTTTATCTTCAAAAACGACGATGGCACTTGTGTGGTTTTCTTTCATGCAGCGGTGCATTCGAAGCATTCCGTTGGTACGGTAAATCTGGAGATCGACGCTAGGGATTTTTTTATGAAACCGATACAAAAAACCATGGAGGGAGTGATAATCCTCAAAAGCCACATCCTTCAGCTTTGTGTGGACATGGAATGAAACCTTTTTGAGGTTTGGTGATTGTAAAACAACTTGTGTGTCAATCTTCTCTCCAATGGCCTCAATTTCAGCTGATACTACTGTCAGAATATCATCTAAGACTTTCTTCTGGAATGGACGAACTTTTGACATGCTCCAGTGTTCCTGTGGAACAGGGCAGTCAATATCCATCACCAAATCAATGGGTGTTTTCTCCCGACCAAATATGGCATGGACCGTGCGAATAGTATCAGGCATTGTGGCTACTGCATTACTGGCAACTGCAAGTGGTGTGCCGGGCCATGCAAAGAACTGACATCCTCCTTGTGGTAACCGCCTTGCGAAAACTCCATCATCCACCGTGCATGCGGAAAGGACATCCTCAATACGAAAGGCTTTAATCATTGGAGTTTTTTGCTGCGAAGGAGGATTCTTCTCCTCCTCTGGTTGAATAGGTGGAGTCTTCGTAAGAGAAACGGGCTTGGATGACAACTCTTTTTTCCTGTCGTCCTTTTTCTTCTCTGCTTTTGGTGGCTTGAAGGCTTCTTCCTTTACAATAGTAGGAGCAGGTGCAGTAGCAACAGCAGCCACAGGTGTAGTAGTAGTAGTGGTAGCAGTAGTATTGGTAGTAGTCATGGTAGGAGATATTTTTTCCTCCTCCTTCACCTCTCGTTTCTGAGAGTTTACTGAAGAACTGGCCCTCATCAACTTCTTCTTTTTCTTCTTCATAGGCTGATGCTGATGCGGTTCCTGCTTCTCTGTTTTTTCCTCCAACGCCACCTTCTCCCTCGGATGATCATCACTGTTGTCATCTTTATTGTTAAGGCTCGTCTTCTTGTTTCTCTCCTTTGGCTCCTCTGCCACTGGCGGCGGTGCCTCCCTGGCAACATGTGAATCAGTTACTGCGGCTGTTGACTTGGCATCGTTGTGTGTGCTGCCATCACCCGTCTGTGTTGTTGTTGGCGTTGTTGGTGGTGGTGTTACTTCGTCCCTTCTTGCCGCCTGTAATTTCTTCATCTTTTTGCTTTTCATCATCGGCTTTGTCGACATGACACCACCACCATCATCAACCGCCGCCACCTTCTTCTGCAGTGTGTCCTCAGCCACCGCCCGCACCCCCGTCGCCGCTGCAGACATGGCGGGATTAACACCAGATGTAATTCCAGTTACGGGTGCAGTAGCAGTAGCAGTAGTAGATGATGATGATTTTGCATCGGCGGCCGCCTTCTTGGCGTTTATACTTGCGAGCTTCGCGATCATGCGCTTCGACGCCTGGCGTGTGGCCAGAGAGAAACGAAGCATTTCAAATCACCCCCCACCTCTTCCTCCTCACACCTTTTTTTTTTTTTGCTCTTTTTTTTTATTTTTCCTTTTTTTGGCTGCCTTAAGGAGGGACGGAACGAATGAGTGAGTGAATGAAGAGAATGAAGCTTTAAAAAAACTCTTCCCCACCTTTTACTTCTCTTTTGCTTTCTCTTCCTTTTTGCTTCTCTGCAGAGCGATACTGTGATACCAATAATGGGACGGGATGTTAACAAAAAAAAAAAGGAAAAATGGAAAAAATAATATCGCGGAAAGAAGAAAAAGAAAAGAGACACCGCCGTGGTCGGAGCGTGACGGGAACTTGTATATACACAAAGAGAGAAAGAGAGGGAGGGAAAGGAGAAAAAAAGAAAAAACAGCAGTGAACACAAAAGGGTGATGTATACACAGAAACACACAAATGTATCAAAACGGCAGGAGAAAAAAATAACTTCGGAATCAACTCCTCCACCACCCCCTACCCCCACAGCGGACTATCATTTCACACAAGGTTGCTTGCGCCACCCAAAACAAGAAGGGAAGAGAGGGGGCTACAAACAGCTGGAATGATGTTAATAAACACCCATCCCCTCTTGCTATTTTGTGTGTGCGTGTGTCTGTTATCCGCTGCGCCCCATCAACATCCTCAATGGAATTATTCGCAAGCGCCCAAAATTTGAAAAAAAAAAAAAAGATTATATACAAAAAGAAAGAGAGAGAAAAAGAGAGAAACCATGCAAAACAACAACAAGACTCAAGAAACCAAAGGAAGGTAGTACGGGCTGATTCTCAATGAAAATAACGAGAACGGCAAAGGCTGAGAAAACTGCGTGAACTTGCCACGCTTTCACCCGAGACAAGAACCAATAATAATGTTCGTCCAATACCATTCAAACTCACCGTAATCTCACCCCTTTTATCCCCCTTTACATACGGGTAAAATGTACATGATGAGTCTATTTAATAAAATAATAATAAAAAGGAAAAAAAGTGGGGGCATGATATTCCATAGAGGCATCCCCCTCCATTTGGCATTCATAACGAAGAAAGAATTAGATATATTTCTTTACTAGTGAAAGATAAAATGCATACGAAGGTACGTCAAAAAGAAAGAAAAATGAATTTCCTTACGAGGGGGCTAATATCAGTAAATCCCCAATTTCTCGCCTACCGAGTGAGGAGGGCAAGGGAGTAGGATGGGTTGGCGTTTTTTTTTGATTGGAATTTATTTCGTTTTCCTATAAAAGCTCCAGACGTTCTATTTTGAAGAAACATGAAGTGAGAATAAAAAACATATACAAAATAAATGCACCAAAGCTCGTATAAAAAGCAAATATGCTGTACGGCATTATTCTTGGAGCAAACATTCAAAAAAAAAAAAAATGAATAATGAAAGCATCAAACAATCACTAACATCCAAATTCATTTTTATTTTAGTGTTTTTCTGGCTCCCTGTCTCACTTCACCCAAACCCACATTCTTCATCCTTTCCTTCCTTTTTCCGTTTCATCTTCCCTCACCATGTCTTTGTTCCTTGATTTGCTTTCTTTTTTTTTCTAATGTCTCTCTCTGACATCCTAGAACGATAAACATGTATATAAGCATGTGTGTAAATATGCTCCTTCTCATTTATTTCCTTATATATTTGCGAGAACGGCGGACACCGCGGTCTTGTCATCGCCGCCCATGTTTAGTGTGGCCCCCAGCGCCGGCACCTTCTTCATCTGGTAGTCCCCGCACTGCCCCTTCATCTGCCGGTAGACCTCCAAGAACTGCTTCACCCCCGTCGCCCCGACCGGGTGGCCAAAGGCGAGGAGACCGCCGCCGGTGTTTACGGGAATTCTCCCGTCGAGTGTGGTGTCACCGTTGCGGGCCATGTCCTTCGCCTTTCCGTAGTCGGCGATGCCGAGGGCCTCGTACATGAGCAGCTCCGCGATGCTGAAGCAGTCGTGCACCTCCGCGACCTGCAGCTCGGCGGGCTTCACGCCGGCGAAGGCCAACGCCTGCTGGGCGGCCGTGCGGGATGTCATCATGCGTGTGGCGTCGGCGGGGTCCTCGTAAAGATTGGATGAGACGGCGGAGAGGGATTTGACCTCAACGAGGGAGTTGTCGTTGACGGAGATTCCCAACTTCTTCAGGCCCTCTTCGCTTGCGAGGATCAGGGCAGCACCACCATCACTGACCTGCGAGCAGTCGGTATTTCGCAGGAACGGCTTGTATGCTTCATTCCCAAGAAAGTTCGGATTTTTATCTGAGGCCTGCGCACAGAACTCCAGGGAAAGTTTGCGTGTATGCATGTGTGCCAGAGGATTCTTGTTCGCATTGGCATACGCCTTTGCCACGACGTACGCCGTGTCCTCCATCGTGAAGTGCCCCGCCTCCTGAATGGCCCTCATGCGCTTTGCGAAGAGACACGGAAATGTGAAGTCATCCAAGCCGCGCTGCCGCTTGTAGTCCGCGGCACGTGCGAGGTAGTCCCCGCCCACGCGCGCTGAAACAGTTGTCTGCACCTCCACGCCCGCGACGAGCGACACCTGCGACGTCCCTGCGAGCAGCGCGTCCCACGCGACCTGCATCGCGAGACCGCCGCTCGCACACGCGCCCTCGACCCGCATCGCCGGCTTGTTCGCGAAGGCGGAGCTGCCGCGCAGGCTGCCGACGACCGCGGGGCCGAGGTGCCCCTGCGAGGAGAAGAGCTCGCCGAGGAAATTCCCGACGACGAGTTTGTCCACGAGCGCCGCCCGGCCGTCGCCGCTGAGGCCTGTCTTCTCGAGGGCGCCGTTGACGCAGTCGCTGAGGAGCTCCTCGAGGGACTTGTTCTCCCGCTTGCCGAAGTCGGGGTGGCGCTTGTCGATGAAGAGCGGGGAGCCCTTGCCGACGAAGGGGGTGATGTGGCCGCCGACGATGAAGATGCGCCTCGACGCAAGGGATGCGTTGCTGCAGCGAAACATTATGGATTTGTTGGTTTGGTTTTTAGTTCTTGTTTTTATTTGTTAGTTTTATTTCAATACACTTTCCAAAAGAAGAAGAATAGGAAGAGGAAGAAGGTAAAGAAACACACAAACGATGTGTGCAATACCAGATCACCTCCTCGTTGGGCTCCCTTGTTCAATATAAACCACTCATATTCTTTTTCCTCCTTTGGTTGTTTGTTTGTAGCACCACCAACACTCTGCGGGAGTGTGGAGGGTGCAAGTAGTGCAGAGGAAAGGGAGAAGACAAATAAATAAATAAATAATAATATGAGCACCTGCATACATGCAATGGTGAATGATGATACAGGCTTTTCTTCACTCATATTTGGTTTGGATACAATTCCTTCCACTCATCCATACTATATACATATATATATATACTCCCAATAGGGAATACATGCATGTATGTCTCACCAAACCCTCATATTCAGTACTAAAAACACCAACAACTACAATGACTACTACTACTACTACTACTACTGTAGAGGCAGCAGCTATCTCCCCCTGTTCCCCCACACCCCTCACTAAGACATTTGGCTCTCTCTCTACACAGACCAAAGGCAAAACCCCAACGAAGAAGGAAAAAAAACAAAAAGAAATAAAAAACATCAACACACGAACACAAAAAAAAATAAAATAAAATTATTATTATTATTGCTATTACTATCATAACAATAAACTTTCCACCCACACCCTCTACATTGTTCCTTCCCAGCCGTGCTTTCCACCTGCCCATGCCGAGCCTATATAAAAATGTCGATACCTGATGTACGTGTCACTAGTCGGGTAGTCCAGCGTGTTTGGCTTGAACGCCTTGCGCAGCTGCATCACCTTCTCCGGTGGGTAGTGCTGCTCGAGGCAGTCGAAGTGCGCCTCGATCTTGTACTCGCAGCTGCCGCCCTGCGCCAGGCAGAAGTCGCGGGCCCAGCGCGTCTCGGGGCACTTCAACCGCGGGTTCTGGTCGGAACACGGCAGCGGGACGCCATGCTTCGGGTACTCCGTGAGGATGCTTGGGAATACCTTCCACGTCTCTATGCCCATCGCTAGTCCTTTCTCTCTGGAAGGGAAGATGCATGGATCGAGAAGAAAGAGAAGTGAGTAGAGAGAAGGGAAGTGAATATTTGAATTAATGCGCATTTCATAATTTGTATACATCCACGCACAGAGAGAAAGAAAGAGAGGCACACACAGGGAGCTATATATATATTGGAATATTGAAGAGGACAGAGTGTACGTGATGAAAAGAATGAACATTAAAATAACCATACAGCACTCATATATGCCCCCTTACTGCAGTCATCTCCATGTTTTTTTTCTTTTTTGTTTTCTTTCCTCTCTGTTTCTCTTTGCTCCATGAGCGCACACAAACTACTCCACTCCTTTCATCAGCCGAACAGGCACACACATATGTACTCCCTCCTGCACACATTACATGTATGTATGTATGTATGTATACAAGAAATACTTCTCTCTCTCTCTGTCTACACGACAACTCCGTAGATGGAGGCACCGGTGCCGAAGACGACTGCAACGCACCCCGCAATCAACAAGAAGTACGTGGCCAAGTACACCGGCCACCCCTTCTCCTTGGGCGAAAACCCACCGCAGTACATGTACTTGAGCAAGGGGAATATGTAGCCAATGAACCCGCCGCTGAATGCACCAACGAGGCCGAAGACGATGTTGATGTTCGGCACGAAGAGACCAACGACAAGTGGGACGAGCGAGAGACACGTGCAGAAGACGGCGTTCTGCCACCACGGGAATAAGTATACATCCCAGCCGATCATGTGGTAGATGCCATCACGCATGGGAAGTTGATGCAGTGCGAAGGCGACGCAGATCTTGAAGACAATTCCAACGTATGCAATTTTTTTTTTTCAAACGTACCCATGCTGCCACTACGCATGTAGCGCCACCAAACTATAAGGGTTGTTTTTCTTCAACCTATCCCTCCATACAATGATTTCGAACCACATCTCCGAGCAGCTTTAAAGGGGCTCAGATTCCGTTGGTTCCATGACCTTCCGAGGAGCGACTGCGCTTCCTCAGCAAACGACCCTTCACCTTCTCCGCCCCTAACCTGCGAGGACGAGAGGGAGTCGACGAAACTATAACATACGGGGAGAGGGAGCTCGAAACCAATAAACTAGAATCCATTAAACTAGAAAACAATAAACTAGGGCTTCGATCACCCTCCAGACTCGGTGCCTCAGACTCTGTTGCAGGAGGCGTGGGGCAGGGGTCGTCGCGCTTTAATAGCTCGCACAGCATCTTCGCGAGTTCGTTTCCCTGATGTATCTGCGCAGTGGGCGAGCAGTCAGAGCGAGAAGACCGTTAGTATCGCCACAGTAACAAGCAGCAGGATGGACAAGATGTAGCCAGTCATGTTGAATGCCGACGGCAAGCCAAGAATGCCTGCACCGAGTGTTGAGCTTCCAAGTGTGAAGACACTTGACATCATACTCCCGGGCGGGAAGATAAACTCCAAAATGAGCTGCGGTAGCTTCTTCTCCTTTCTGTGCCTCACGGGCTCTGACGTTGCGTCCTCCTCCTCAAACTCCTCAACCATGGAAACGAGGCTTCGTCGGCTTTGCGACATGCGCCGGGCACTCAAACTCATCTTCCTGCGGAACTGCGATGTTTCATCCAAGTCGGGGGCATTCGCAGTTGGGGAGTGGTTGGGGTTAGACGCTACGGTGGCGTTCAATGCTGCTTCAACCTTTTCATCATACTCATCGGGGCCCTTGTGGTGTAGACGACTCTTTTTTTTTTCTTTGCGAGTGTGAGAGCACGTTCTTTTTCTTTTTTCTTTTTTTGTGCGTGTTTTGCAACCATATCATAATGTGAAAGTCAGATGCATATTTATTTAGTTGCAGAAAGAAGAAACAAAAAAAAAGACGAGGTCGACGCAGGCAGTGAATAAATATACATACACGTCTGATTACATTCAATTGCAACACGGCAATGAGGCGTTTGTACACACAACGCGTTAACAGGCATCTGCTGCAATAATTTTTTTTTATTTTTTCTCTCCACCTCTCTTGTTCATGTAACCTCCTCAGCAGATCAGCGGCGGCTCAAAGAACTCCGCCAAAATCAAAAACATCAAATACTCACTAGCATACACACACCACACACAGACACAAGCAGAGAAAAAAGAAAGGGAGAAAGACAGGCCTCAGAGCCACAAAGAAAAAAAAAATCGGAATTTAACGCGAATGAGAGGGCGAGATATCATCACCATCATCAAAACAATAATGCCTGCAGGAGTAACTGCAGAAACAAAGGCAATCAAAAACATGAAGAAGAGTAATAAGAAAAAGAAAACGAAAAAGAATAATAAAACGAGTAGGAGGACCAAGAGCACACGCCAATGTTTGGCTTACCATAGTTAGAGAGGGAAAGAGGAGGAGTGAGAATACATGTATCACGCACAGTCTAATTTCCTGCAGTAAGTGCGGTATATGGTTCATGTAACTTTATCCTTTTACACTTTCTCGCGTGCACACCCCATAGAGAAGTGCAGATGAATCGACCTCTAAGTAACCCCAATCCCTTTATTATTATTATTATTATTATTATTATTATTATTATTATTATTATTATTATTATTATTATTATTATTATTATTTTCCTTCTGGTTTTGCCCGTACATATGTAGGATACAGGTCTCTTTTTTACTTCTTTCTTTCTCTCTTTTCGCATTGTTGTTTAAGTATGTATGCACTAATGTACAGAACATCTCCCAATCACGTAGGTCACGCCCACCCTCTCCTACACATCAGTATACGTACAAGAAATGTGGAAGGAAATAAAACATACATCTCATTCACACACACACACAGGATTGTCATCCCGTGTTTCAAGTATAACGGAGACAACCCCCGCAAGCATCTCCTTTCCTCTCCCTCTCTGCATTCTCTTATATCGACAACCAGTTTCTTCCTGCCACGAGCTGATCGACAACAGTTTGATCCGCGAGGGTGGAGACATCGCCAAAGTCGTCGTACACACCGGCGGCAATTTTCCGCAGGATGCGCCGCACAATCTTTCCTGACCGCGTCTTTGGCAGCCCGCACTGGGCGGGGTGGATGTGGTCCGGCGTTGCGAGCGCCCCGATGACGCTGCGGACGGTGCTCCGCACGGCGGCGAGCAGCTCCTTGTCGATGGCGACGCCCTGGTGGAACGTGACGTAGACGTAGATGCCCTCGCCCTTCACGTCGTGCGGGACACCGACGACGGCGCTCTCCACGACGGCCGGGTGCGTGTTCACGGCGTCCTCCACCTCGCTGGTGCCGATGCGGTGCCCGCTCACGTTAAGCACGTCGTCGACGCGGCCGGTGATCCAGTAGTAGTTGTCCGCGTCGCGGCGGGCGCCGTCCCCCGTCATGTAGTACCCGTCGACGGGGAAGTAGACCTGCTCGTAGCGCGCGTGGTCGCCGTAGATGGTGCGGGCCTGCCCCGGCCACGGCCGCCGCACCACCAGCAGTCCCTCGCCGGGGCCGTCGACGCTCTTGTGTGTCTGGGGGTCGAGCAGCGCGGGCTCGATGCCGAAGAACGGGAGCGTCGCGCTGCCCGGCTTCTGCGGCGTGCATCCCGGCAGCGGCGTGATGAGGTGGCCGCCCGTCTCCGTCTGCCACCACGTGTCGCTGATGTCCACGTGGCCGCCGCCGACCACGTCGTGGTACCACTTCCATGCCTCCGCGTTGATCGGCTCCCCAACGCTACCAAGAATACGCAGCGTCGCACGGCTCGTCTTCTTTACGGGCTCATCGCCAAACTGCATGAGCGAACGAATAGCCGTGGGCGCGGTGTAGAATATCGTGACACGGTGCTGATCAACAATCTCCCACCAGCGGGAGGGCGTGGAATACGTTGGCGCGCCCTCAAACAAAATGGATGTGGCAGCATTCAGCATGGGGCCGTACACCACGTAGGAATGGCCTGTGATCCATCCAATATCCGCGGTGCAGAAGTACACATCGTCCTCGTGGTAGTCAAAGCTATACTTGAAGGTGGTTGCCGCAAACACCATGTATCCCCCGACGGTGTGGAGAAGTGCCTTTGGCTTCCCCGTGCTGCCGGAAGTGTAAAGCAGGAAGAGCGGGTCCTCCGCATCCATCCACTCCACGGCGCAGTCCTCCAGCTGGGCTGGCGACATGGCGGCGGCGACGTCACCGTACCACCGGTCACGGCCCTCCCGCATTGGAACATTCTCCCGGCCGTGCCGCTCGTACACGAGGCACTGCACCCCGAGGCCCTGTTTCTCGCAGTCGGCAAGAGCGTCATCGGCGACTTTCTTCAGGGGAATGGGCTTCTCCCCGCGCGCGGACGCGTCCGCCGTGACGAGCAGCGCGCTGCCGGAGCCCACGATGCGGGAGGCGAGCGCCTGCGCGGAGAAGCCGGCGAAGACGACGGACACAACGGCGCCGATGCGGGCCGCCGCCAGCATGACCTGCGTCGCGAAGGGGATCATCGGGAGGTACACGGTGACCACGTCGCCCCGTCGCACGCCGTAGTGGTGCCGCAGCACCGCCGCCAGCCGCAGCACCGCCTCGTGCATCCCGCCGTACGTCACGACGTCGCTCTCGCCCTCCGCATTTCCCTCCCAGAAGTAACAGACGCGGTTTTTGTGTTGGGGAAGGTGCCGGTCAAGGGCGTTGTAGCAAATGTTGGTCAGTCCGCCCTCAAACCACCTCACGAAAACTTTCCCCTTGGTCTTGTCATAGTTGTACTCTAGCGCCGAGGAGTTGGATGGCCATAGCTTTTCCCAGTAAAAATTCTCTGCGGCAATCTTGCCCCAAAAAGCGACGGGATCCCTTATCGATTCCTTATACAAGACCTGACGGTCCAGAAGAGATTTCCCCACGTACGATTTGGCGCTGTTTTCTTTACACGGCTCGTGCACCTCGTGTTCATGTCTCTGCTGGAGCAGAGTCACTGTCATTATTCCTTTTTTTATCCTCTTTTTTTTTTTTGCTTTCCAAAGTTCACTATTTGTCTTGAAACTCTTCCCCCTCTTCAGAGTCCTTCGTCCTTTTGTTTTGTTTTGTTTCGCCTTTGTGTAGGTGTGCGCCCCGACAATGAGTGTGAAGTCCACATTGCGGAAGAGGGTAGAGGGGTACATACATACATAGAGAAAGAGAAAGAGAGAATTTGAAGAAGGAAAAAATAAATATAATGACTACTCCCTATTTGCATACATGCCATACAGACAGAGAGAGAGAGAGAGAGAAAAGGAGAATCCTTTCTCCTCAACGATTCATTATTACTCCCAGCTACAATACCTATATCAAACAATGCGATTTACACCACGCAACTAAAACAATGATAATAATAATAATAGAAATAATAATAATAATAATAATAATAATAATAATAATAATAATAATAATAATAGAAATATTCCGCTGTATTGATGCGAAACAATATAAGGTACGCGCATATAGTCAGGATGGCATACAGACACCGTCTTTTGTCTTGGTTTTCACCTGGCAGTCAGTATATTTATTGATTTTGATTTTCTTCTCTTGTCTTCGCTTTTCCTTCATTCCTAACCCACCAAACCAAACAAAACAAAAACAACAAAGCAATGATAATAATAATATCGGCTTTCGAATATACTTTCAACATTCACCTCCACACATATATCTCCTAACCCCTCCTACTTCTCCCCTGGGGTATATATATATATATATACAGATGTATGCATGTATTTATGTATATACAAAGCACCTATTTGTGTTAAGTGCTCAAGCCGCATCAAGAGGCATGGCACAAAGAACACGTAGAATAATAACCTTCTCTCTCACTCTCTCACTCTTGGTGGAAGGACGGGGTTTGTGTGCCAGCCAGTGAGAAAGAGAAAAGCCAGGAGGAGCAGAACAAACCACAGTAGTAATCACTTCGTGGTAAATTTAGAGCAGAAAAAGAAAGAACTCATAGCGAAAAGAACAACAAGAAACAAGAAGAAAAAATAAGAACAGACAAGAATGAAAAATAAAAAATAAAAAAGATTTGCATATACCACCTACCAGCAGCAGCAACAGAAAAATAAAATAAACTAAGTAATAGATAAAATAAAAAATAAGATAAACCAAAACATAAATATATATGTATGTAAATCATATGATGTGTTCTTCTACCAAACATCGGAGCAACTCCACAAGTCAATGGGGTACAGACAAAAACAAATAAACAAAGCAACAAATAAATAAAATTAAATAAATAAATAAATACAGCTCTCCTCTAATTCTTTCGTTGTATATATATATATATATATATATATATATCACTGGATTTTTTCTGGCCTCACTTGTGTTGATATGAACTCTCTTGCTTCTTATATAATTTTACGAGCGCATGTAGCTACTATTAGGGTGGCGGACAATGATTTCCTTCTCGGTTTGTTTTTCGTTTTTTCTTTTCTTTCCTTGGTATTATCAGCCTTTAGGTTTATATTTTTTTTCTTTGCTTTCGCTTTCCCGTTTTTTTTCTTTTCGAGGAAGAGGAGGAGAGGAGTGTTCATGGGTAATATAGATATGACAATACAAACGAGTGTATTAATGTATTTGATCCTTTTTTTTTGTGCGTTTCTCGCATTTTGCTTCTTTTTTCTTTTCCTCTCACTTGTCCTCAAGTGAGAAAACACACAGAAAATGACATCATAACAGATAAATAATGAAGCACTATTTGCATACAGGCGTACATGTATACAAATATTCCCTCCGCCTTTCCCTAGTGCCTTCACTGCAGCACGTAGTTGCCTGCGGTGTAGTGAAGCTGGCTGGGTGCCACAAATGTGACGTTTGAAGGGCCGACTGGGGCTGAGTGGAGAAACATAAACCCGTCATCTCCATGCATTTTACCATTATTATTATTATTATTATTATTATTATTATTATTCATGCTGATCCCCGCAGCGAAGTTAGGCATGTTGATAAACAGCGGGACTGCCGTTGCCAGCAACTCGGGCCCCCGCTGCTGCTGCAGGTGAAGGACGGTGCGGTCTGCGGGGTGCGGGGTGAACTTCTCCCACTGCCGGAGTCCTCCCCCCTTCACCGTCCCCGCCGCCGCCGCCGCAGTTTTCTGCGGCGGCGGGGACGGCGGTTTGCTCCTCCCGCTGAGTGCCCCGCCACCGCCGCGTTTTGTCACGAGGGGCGTGGCGGTGAAGTCGGCGAGCCGCACCTGCAGCCGCTGCCCGCGGTACGGCAGGCCGCCCAGCGCCTCGATGCACCACCGCGCGCTCCGCACGTCGACGAAGAGGACGAAGCCGTAGCCCTTGCACGCCCCCCCGCCCGCCCCGCCGTCGTCCATGCACAACTTGATCGTCTCCACCGGGCCGAAGGCGACGGCGAGGCGGTGGAAGTCGGCCGGCTGGAAGTCGTGCGGGAGCTGCGAGATGTAAACGTTGCGCTGGCGGATCTGTTTGCGCAGGGCGGCCTCCGTCTCCATCGGTTTGTTTGTTTGATGTGCTTGTTTATTTATGTATGAACTCGTGTTCCACGCAACAGGGGAAAAGAAATATGGGAAAAAAGGAAGAAAAAGAAAAATGCATTTATTTCTGTGTCTTCTTTCAGAGTTTTCCCTCCAGCATTAAGGCAGAAAAGAAGAATTAACCATCAACAGTCAACAGCACACGCAGGCATATACATATGCAGATAAAACAATAAAATAATATTAAAATAAATAAATAAATAAATAAATAAAGGGGGGTTGCACTGCAGTAGCGCGCCTTGCAATATATATTTCTAAATATTGCTTATTACACAATTACGACAACTCACGGTTACACAGCTCTTCTTTTCATTTATTTATTTATGTCCTCTTTTCTTTTCTTACTCCCTCTCACACAGACACTCTCAATACATGCATACACACAAATATTTCTATACATGGAGTTGGAGAAAAAATATTGTCTTGCAGTACAGAGACAGTCAAAAAAAAAAGCGTCAAGAAGAAAATAAGAGGGGAAAAAAGAAAAAAAAAGAAATTTGATTGCAGAAACACATACATGCATACATGCATGCATATGTGCGTTGAGGTCTAGTATTATTACTTTTATTATTATCATTATCACCATAATACCTTTTTCTATTTACATCAGATATATTTATATTTATATATTTCGTTGTTTCCAGAATACCGTCACATATATAAAAAAAAAAAAATGGAGAAATAAAACCACATTACAAAAAAATAAATAAATAGTCCTCGCACAAAGTGACAGAGTGACATTGAGGAATATAAGTAAGCACAAAATGAATATAAGTGTATCATTATAACAATAACAATATAACATAAAAAAAAAAAAAATTATGGAAAAGAAGGGAACGGGAAATACTGTTTCTTCCCCTTTTTCCTTTTTTCTTGTTAGCAAAGTTATACTCCTGCTGCCGCCCATCGCTCAAGAGTATTTCACCCGTAACACCCAAAGAAATAATTCCTGCTGGTGTGCTCTTCACCGTCCCTTCGTTCTTCTATTTCACTTCATTTTCATTCTTTTATTTTATTTTCTTCTTTTTCTACTTTCGATTTTTTTTTGTTCGCGTTTATTATTACGACTTTTATTTTTATTTTTTCTCTTCTCTTCATGCAGCCACAGGGACGACCAGTAACACCACGCGCGCTTCTTCTTTTTTCATCATGCATCAAATAAATATAAATAGCCACTGCACTGCACTGCATGTATTTATTTATATTTATATTTAATATTTATATATATGAAAGGATTGGGAAGGAAAAAAAGGATAACTGAGAGTAAAGAAACATTTCTCTGGTTCTCCCTCTCCTTATTAGTCCTTGTATATATATATATACTCCCTTCCCCTTTCCCTTTCCCACCAGAGTGGATATCTCCCCTTTTCTTTTCCATGTAGTGCGGGAAGTAATAATAATAATAATAATAATAATAATAATAATAATGGCTGCGTGTATACATGAAATATAAATCTGTTCCCTCTCTCTCCGGTGTTACCGGTCCTCCCCGGCAGGAGCAAAGAAGAAGAAGAAAAGTAATGATAATAATAAACACAAGAGAATATAACCAAAAAAGAAAAACAAAAAAAGAAAAGAAGAAATAGATTATAAGCATCGATTGCTGTGGGATGATGGAAACGTCGTGAAAGAAGAACGTCTTTTTATTTTTATTTTTATTATTATTTTTATTATTATTATTATTATTATTAATTTTTTCTTCTCTTTTTTTTTTCGCAGCCACGCGGCTTGTCGGAGTAAAGACAAAATAATAAAATATTAACCATAATAATGATAGTAATAATAATGAAGGAAACAAGAAAACACACAAACACACATAAAGAAAGAAACAAAGAAAAAAGACAAATTGAAATCCCTGCTAGTTAGTTCCCACCCACTCCTGAGAAACACAGAAAGAGAAAAAAAAAAGGAATAGCCAAATATAAATAAATACAAATATAAATATATTTATATAGCTGAAGGAAAAGACAGGAAAGCAAACCAACAAAAGAAAGAAAGAAAAAAAATAAGGAACAGGAAACCAAAGAAGAAGAAAAAAAAAAGAATATCCACAAATAACAACCATATGGAATAGAGAAACTATAAAGAAAAAAAGAAGAAGAAGAAGAATATGAGAAATAATGAAGACAAAACATATAAATACATTTTCATAGGCCTACAAATAAACAACACATGCGAGTGCTGGTACTTCTCTTTCACATTTCTCATGTTTCACAGTAAAAATCTCCCCCTCTTCTTTTTTTTCTTTTCATCAACCTCGTCTTTATTTCTTTTTTCATTACATAAAAAGCCCAGTAATGAATCCCACACCCACATAAATATATGTATTTATATAAATACATAAATATACATATATACATATATACATATATACATAGAGAAGAGAGAGAAAAAAGAAAAAAGACGCGTGGCCTCCTCTCTCAGCTCCCCTCATGGATTCATGCATGCATACAGAAATAACGCACACGTCTCTAACCCACACCGCGTACAAATAAGAAGAGAAAACGGTATTCATATATAAATAAATATAAATATATAAAAAAAGGAAGTAGTAATAATAATAATAACAAAAAGAAGCGCCTCTTCAACCTCCAGTAAAAAAAGCCCAATTGGGTAGGTAAAGGAAGAAACAACAAAAATAATAATAATAATAAGTGTCGTCCACACCGGGACACGGAAGAAAAATAACGCCAGATATAAAAAATGAACAAAAACAATAAAAAACACGGAAAAAGGGAATAAAACAAATAAACGGAAGGAAACAATGCTGGCAAATATATATATACATATATATATATATATATATATATATATATTTCTTTAATTATTTGGGTGAGAAACGACAGAAGCTTGTAGCTCACAAATACTCCTCTTTTTTCTTCTATATTTTTATTTCATTTCCTGTTCCTATGGAAACAAATAAATTAAGTACATGAAGAAGTACTGGTGTATATATATATACATAGCTTTCACTCATCCCATGTCATTTTGGCCTCTTTAGCCCTCGTCAAGTTTACAGGTGCACGACGGAATAGTTGTTTCCTTTTGCCCTTGTTTTTTTTTTCGTTCTTGTAATAAACACAGACACACACACACACAAATTTTTTTTTCTTTTTTTTTTAAATTCCCCGCAGCTGTAAAGCCCACACATGTGTGAGTTACTCAATGCAAAATCACAAAGTGTTTGTCATATATTTTCTGTATATTTTTTTATATATTTATTTATTTTTAGTGTTATTAATTATTATTGTTATTATTAGTAGTATTATTATTATTATTATTCATCGTTGTTGTTGATGTTGCTTGGAGTTTGATCCCATTTATCAAAGAGAATACATACAAAACATATACACACAGGCGCCTGCATGCATGTATACATGTAAGTTGTGTATGTATGTACGGGGTGGATGATTGGATGTATGCAGACAGACGGGGGGGGATGTCTCTGATATAAATAAACAGTGAAAACTAAACCAGCCAGTAATATTAATAATAATAATAATATTGGGTGGTGGTGTAGAGTACAGGGAGGAAAGAGAGAAAACGGCAGCGGTAGAAAGAAAAATTAATGGAATGATGCGGTTGAATGAAGCAATAAAGAAAAAAAGAAAAAGAAAAAAAATGATATGAAAATGAGGAATTAAAATAAAATCACATATTTCAGGAGAATATATATATATATATATATATACTAGGGGAAGAAGAAGAGTAATGGATTATTCCGTAGCACAAATCCAATGAATTTCTCTTCTTCCCTATTTCTACCTTATCTTTTTCTCTCTCTTTATCACACACGACTTTTCTTACATCCTTGACCTGCGTGTTTACAGCCAAGCACATAACGCCAATATTTTTACCACGCCCAAATATGTATACATATATGTATGTATATATATATATATATATATATATATATATATACTTCTATGTGTACAGGGAGGGAGTGAGGAAGGGAAAAAGAAATATTTATTCTCTTATATTCCCACACTACCCTGCATCATATTTTTTGTTTTTATTTTTCCTTGGTTGTTTGTATTCTTTCAAGAGAAGTTATATTTATATTTATTTATATTTATATTCTCGTCTGTTTTCTTTGGAAAGTAAATGGACGGGGAGGTGTGTCCTCCACGATCTCCCCCTTCACTTCACCTCTCCCCTCACGCGCCACACACGAGACGGAGAGAAGTCCCCGCCCACGGAGGAAAACATGGGCGGCTTGCATGAAGAGAAGTAGTGGGGAGAAAAGGGCGCGTGGGCGGCCACACAAACACCCAGAAGCAAAAAAAAAGAAAAAAAAGGAAAAAAAACTTTCAGCCCTCTCTTCCTCTTCTTCTCTCCAGAGGAAACAAACGAAAAAAAAAAGATAATCTTTCACCACAACCGCCGCCGCCGTCTTTGTTTGGGAAAGAACAAACGCACACGTGTGTAACTGTTAAGCCACAAACAAATAATTATCACAAGAAAATATCCGGAGGCATTAACTCCACAGAGACACACACACCTTCTCTCTCCTTCTCTCTTTCCTTTCCCTCTCTCGCTAGATGTATACACACGCATCCCCTTCATAGATGCCCTCCAGTTCCCCCATCCAGCCAACCTCTCACCAACAATACGTACATTACATATATACATCTCTCTCCTTCTCGCTCTTGGAGATTCATGTGTTCTTCTTCACTCACGTGGAATTAGTGTACATGTAAGTGTCTGCAGAGGAGGAATAATAATAACAAAATGGAATACATATGTATATATATATATATATATATATATATATATATCAATGCTGGTACAAACCAGGCAAGGAACTGAAGCAAACAACCAACCAATAATAATAATAAACAATGAATAAAACATTTGAGGATACTCATGAAAAATAAATAAAGGAGCAGAATAAACCAGAAATAAATATAAAAGTATAAGCAAAATAACAAATCTAAAAGTCATCCAGGGATTCATATGCAAAAACAAAATGAAAAGGGAAAAAAAAATAGAGAGAGAAAGAAGGATTGAGGGGAGCAGAGAGTGGTGGAGGCGGAGGTGGAGGAAAAGAAACAGTACAGACGTACATAAATAGATAGATACCTGGAACTCCGCAGATATATATATATATATATATATATATATATATATAGTCAAAAGAAAAAAGACATATTCCTTTCTTCTTTTTTTTTCAAGTATGCAATCATCTCCCCCACCTCCCGCCCCTGCACAGAGAGGAAGAGAGTCCCTCCCGCTCTTTCTTTCTTCTCCTCCTCCCGCTGCGTGCCACATCGAGTTAGTGTACATCGTGTATACATGCCATTCTCTTTCTCCTTCTTCCCTTTCCTTCGTCCATCCATCACACGCACACATGCATACATGCATCCCCCTAATCTTCTCTCTCTCTCTCTCTCTTTCTCTCAGGAAAAGGTTGATAAAAAGATTCATTTCTCTCTCCGTCTCAATATCACAAATTTTTTTCTCGTTTTTCTTCTTTAGCTTTAATTAATATCTACAATTATTGTCCCATTAGACGTTCGTAACCTGAATAAATCATACTAAAACACATATTGCACACACACACACACACACAAACGAAACAACGAAAAATAACCAAAGAAAAAACAAACAAAACAAGGCACACAAAACATACGAACATCAACAAATAGACAAATAAATAAGTAGAAACCATAGAATAATGAATACATGACAATAAAAGTAAAAATAATATGGTATAGTATGATATAATAATATATGCAACGCCCCATGAGAAGCTTTCTCCTACCTTCACATCCCTCATAAGTTTTTTGTTTTACCTTTTTTTCTTTTTTTTTTGGTTTTGTTTTGCTTTGTTTTGCGTGTGTGAATATCCGTCACTTCATTCTTCTATTAGCCCTGTCCATTTCTTACATATGCATAGGTAAATAGATAGAACGATAGATATATGAACTTTGCCCTCCACTCACGCTTTCCGTTTTCTCAAACTACCCACACACAAGAAGCAAACAATAATAATAAGCACAGAGAAAAGAGACTTTCACTTTTCTTTTTTTAATACCCAAGAATTCTCTTTCCCAAGCTTTTCGCTTGTCTTTTCATTTATTTATTTTTCTCTTTCCTTATTCCGTTGTACGCTTGTTGTTGTTATTCTGTTTTTTTTTCTTTTTTGTTCCTTCTTTTTTTCTCGGGGTTGCTGTGCATTTACACCGTTACTTCATCAATCTTTACCTCTTCTTTTATTTTGGGGGAAGTGGGGAGGGGGAAGGGAACGCTCCTTGAGCAATGTATCTCCTCCTCCGCCCCCTCCCTCATTGCCTTTGCAAGTTTATACATGCATGGATGCATCACACACACGTACTCTCTCTTCTTTTTTATTATATTACGAACCTTGTAAGGTTTAAGGGCCGAAGACGATCGGGGAGTAGAGATGTTGTGGTGGGCATGCACCTGGCGCGAGCATGGTGGTTGGCACGACGAACTGCTGCTGCGCCCCCTCTGACACGGTTCCCGGGGGTGTGACTGTGAAATACATTGGCATCCCCACCATGTGCGGCTGCATGAGGGCTGGCGAGACGGAGACGTACCCCGGCTGGGGCGAGTACGACGCTATTGGGTGGTACCCCACCGTCTGCTCCATCGCCATCTGCGGGTAGAGCAAGGCCTGCGCCGCCCCCATGTTGCTGTTCATGCTCACGCTGAGGCTGCTGTTAATGCTTGCGTAGTCCGGCGGCTGCAGGAGCGTGAGCTGCGGCGGGGTGAAGGGCGGCGTGACCTCGTGGCTCGACGACGGCGAGAGCGGGATGCTGCAGGCGGTGAGGTGGAGCGGGAAGTCCGCGCTGTTCATGCTCGAGTTGGGCGTGCGGAACGTCTTCCCCTCCGTCTTGGCGCGGGCGATGGGGGGGTGGGCGGACGTCGGGTCGAGGGGCGTCGGCGTGGCGGCGGCGTCGGCGAGGCGGGCCTGCAGCGGGCGGCCGGCGACGAAGCGGCCGTTGAGTTCTTTGATGCAGCGGGCGGCGGCGGCCTCGTCGAAGAAGAGCGCGAAGCCGTAGCCCTTCGTCGGCCGGCACTTCGTGTCCACGCAGAGCTTCGACGCCTCCACGCGGCCGGAGGACTGGCAGAGCGCGCGGAAGTCGGAGGCGCGGAAGGTCTCGGGGAGGCCGGAGACGTAAACGTTGCGCCGCTGCAGCGTGTTGCTGGGCGGGGCCACGGCAGCGGCGGGAACGGCGACTGCGCCGTCCTTCCCCTCCGGTGCGTGCTCGCCGTGCTGCTGCGGGGGCGGCGGCTGTTGTTCAGGCGCCTCCGTGTTTGAGGGGCAGAAGCTGGCCAGGGAGGCGTCCATCACCATAATAATAACAACGCTGTTGTGCTTGATTTGTTATATCAATGAAACAAAACAAACGTCAAGGCACAACAACCACAAAACAGCAAAACAATAAATAAAGGAAAAAAAAACGAAAAAAAAAACGAGAAAAAAAAAGCTAGTAAACAAATCTAAAAGAATAGCTAGATACACAATTTGGGGTCAGGTTCCTGGATATGCGTGGAATAGCGTACCTCCTAGAGTGTGACTTGCAAAGAGGAAAAAAAAACAAAAAGAAGAGCACATAGATGCACACATGTATACACACACAAAGAAAAAGAGGCGAAAGAGAGCCAGGCACACACAAGATGAAAGTCACTACAATATTATTATTAGTATTATTCAAGAAATCAGAAACATAAAAAAAAGACATTGATACTCTACCCCCTCTCTCGTTCAAGCAAATAAATCAAAAAAAAAGCAACCAAATAAATATGTATCACCACAAGTATTTAACACACAAAAGAAATATATCTTCCTCTTCACCGTTTTTCTCGCTCCCCGTCTTGTGTTAATTCCTCCGCCCCCTACTCCTCCTAATGTTTGCCTCCATCCGAGTAGTGTCCTCGTCAGCGCTGCGCATCACCACCCTCTTTACTGACATATGTCCCCGTGGTAAATCCCGCCGCATGGCGTGACATGTTCCCCGCGAACGACGCTGTATGTGCGCTGCGGTTTGAGATCTCCAGTTGCTGAATCATCGACCGCACCTTCTGCGCATCCTCCCCGACGTCCCGCACGAACACACTGAGCGCCTCTTTCACCGCCGCGAACTCCTTCAGCGTCGCCGCCACTTCCTCATTAGTAGTAGCAGTAGTATCATTATTATTATTACCACCACTCTTTAATGCAGCCTTCTGACCTCTATTTGATGTGTATCCATGGCCGTATGCATCCTCCTGCTCCTCGTCTCCCGAGACGTTATCCTTCCTCTCCAGCTGCAGGGAGATGCAGTCCTCCTCCGGGAAGAAGCTGAGGTCGCTGCGCCGTATCATCTCATCCACGTACGACTCCTGACCGGTGAAGTTGTTGGGATCCTTTCGCCGCAGGTAGTGCAGGAAGTAAAAGTACATCCACATGTTGTGTTCCTGTTTCACGTGGGCGCGGAAGCCGCCAATGTGCGCCCGTTCAAACACATCGGCTCCCAGGCCGCAGATAAAACATGTGCTCATCATGTCGACTTCCTTCTCGCGCTTGGCGTCCCGCAGCTCACCAAAGGTGTCGATGATGATACCGAACATAATGTTCAAAAACACGACATTCACAAAGGCGAAAAACATGAGATCAAAGGTGACACGTGGGATGAGAGTTCCACTCGACCACGGCTCCTCCTCCATGATATCACCGACGCCGCCGCCCTGGCGCAGGCCCTGCCAGAGAATAAACAGGAAGCAACGGAAGAGACTGACACAGTTCTCATTTTTTTCTCCGTCATTGCCGGTAAACTGCTGAGGAAAGAGAAGATACCCAATAATGGCAAAGAGATACAAAACAAGAGTCCCGAGGAGTGCAGACAGCAAGAGTTGCTTCCCATTTTGTGTAATCGCCGTGATAAACGTGCGTAGCGTCGGGACTTTATAAATCACAAGAAGAAGATGTGTGGCTGCATAATAATGAGAAAAGAAAATACTTAAGAAGGCCATCACAGCCAATAATATACGGAATTGTATTGTAAACTGAGTGCAGAACAAATAAATAATTTCTCTGATTGTTAATCCATTGATGACTTCGTCCATCGTGACGTCGAGTTTTACGACCCCGGAGTTCAAGTGTTCCTTGCGTCTGTAACCCCTGTATAGACATACAGGGAAAAACACCACAGTGTCAATACATAGTATAACACATGAAACAATAAATTGCAGTGTACATAACCATGTGAGGGAACTTCTTAAGTATCTCCCTAGATTCCAATCCAACATCAATGCATCTACAGAGATAAGTCCAATGTTTATAAAACCCGCCAGCAGAATAGAGGCGTACTCATAGTACGAGATTTCACTGGAAAAGAGAAACGGCGCAATGTACTGATTCCATCCTTTTTTAAAGGAATAACATCGTATTTTATTTCTTTGTTCCCCTCCTATACTACCTCCACTTCTCATCATGTAATTATTATTTTCATTCTCTTCTAAAGTCTCTCCCGAGGCTATCAACTTAAACCGGGTCCAACGTACAACCACGCAGTGAAACCAATGCGCCCGCTCCACCTCAAAGATGAGATTATCACTCTGATGCAAGAAGTCACCCAATTTTGTGGCGCGACTTGTGCGGTTGACGCTCCAGAGCAAATCGTCCTTGATGAATTGTGAGAGCCCACGACAAATGCGAGGGATGCGGAAGAAAACTTTTTCAAGTAATCCATCCTTGCGCCTCACCTCAATGAACCCAAGATGATTAGCAAACTTCTTCGTACGGCGCAACAACTCGTCAATATGCTGTAGGTACAGACCGTCTGCATACGGCCGGATGGTGTTCAGGAAGGTGAGCCAGTTCACAAGCACCTCCTCCTCGGGATTGTCGTCCTCCACCACCGCCCCCTCGTCAAGGAAATGACAGTGGAGTTCCGAAACTGAGATAAAAAGCTGTTCCTCTATTATCTCCATAGGGATTTGTGCAAAAATTCTTGAAAATATCTCGTGCGATCTGCATCCTTCAATCAGTGACAACAAGCACGTTGTGAGAGATGTGCGAAGACAATCAATATCTTTTTTCTTCAGGGCCAAATTATGCTGCAAGATCGCATTCTCACTCTGATACTCTTCATTCTCCTCTTGTATGTGTATTTGCTCTTCGTTGTGCAACTTTACCTGCCTCAGTTTACTCAGGAATCTAAGAAGATTACATATAATTGTACATACATCGTAGCTCAGCAGGGCCTGTTGGTTTCCGTGGCATGGGCCCTGACACAACTCCGTCAGCAACTCAAACCCTCCGTAGATCACTTGTACTGTGGACACGTGTACAATCTTGCTGAGCTCTGAGAGGAGTACAATGACCTCATACACAATATTGACACTGTGCGTATTGTCGTGTTGCAGCCGAATGTAATTTTGCATAGAAAAATTATGACCCTCGCAGAAGAGTTGCAGCATGCGGAATAATGCCTGCAGAAGCCGCAGTCGCATACAACCCTGAGCCCGATCCCAGCCCAATACGCGTTTTTCACCTCCACCACCATGCATACTAGCATTACCACTGTATATAGAACCATCAGTAGCAGCATTACCATTATCTTTGTAGTAATATGAGCTCACTGTATAAGCAAAGAGTGTGGGAGTAAAGTCTCTCATGATCACACTACTCATGGCCATACCACCACGCTCCAAAATGACCAGTTGTTGCTCTATATTTAATCTTCGAATCCACCGCAGTAAACTCTGCATGACATCGCGTATGTGATAGAAAATTCCCTCTTGATGCGTTTCGAAGTACTGCAGTAATGTATCCTGTGCCTTCTTGTTTCCCCCCTCGAGGAGCATCACACTGAGACGGACGGCGCCGTATGTGAGAATCTCATTGTCCAGTGCGGTGAGGGAGGCGACGATATTTGGCATGCCAAGATCACTGAATGTAATTTGCAGCAAATATCCGGAATTTCCCTTTTCTTGCGGCATATTATTATTATTATCACCTTTTTTCTTTCTTCTTTCTCCCATTGCTACTGTCTGGTCCTGATTTTCATTTTCCTCTTCCTCCTCCTCCTCTTGTGGGCTTGATGATGATATTTCTTTGTGATAAATGCATGAGTGCAAGGCGTTGTAAAAAAGATTTAACAGCCCCACAAGTGTCATGGGACTAAAGTAACGTTTTCTCATCCCTTCCAATATGTTCCACACAAACCCGCGGACTGCCGACAACTCGGAGCTGCACTGTAATAATTTATTTATCACGTACGCAGTCTCGCCGGGACACACACTGTCGTGCACAGGAATCAATACATCACGCCTCAGAAATGTACGGAGTGTGTGGCGTATGACTTCCACCTCTGTGCTTTTATTCACGTAGCTAGATAGGCACAAACCCGCAGAGTAGGAAGAGCGGAATGTATCCTGTGTAACTTGAGATGACCCCTCCTCTACAAGAAGAATATCACAATGACTTGTATAGTTGTCTGCATGGTTATGCTCAACGTTATTATGCCTGCTTTTTTTATTTGTGTTTTTCCCCCATTTATTATACTGGCGCTCTTTTTCATTTATTTTTTCTCTTTTAAGTAACCAAATAAGTAATTTATTCTCTGCGAGATGCAAACGGTAAGAAATATGCTTGAATCCCACAATATTATGTATTTGTGCATGAAGTATGTATAGCAATCGACGATAGTATACAACCTCGCGCACACGTAAATCAATATTGTCGGAATACGATATTATAAGTAAACAAAACTCTACAAGATTATCACATATATGTATAAGCATCGACTCAATAAAATCTCTGTACTGGTAGAAGCCGGTTTCTGAAAAACATTCCGAAAAGAATGTGAAGAAAGCCAGAGGGAGCCAAATGAGCCACACATAGCGATAATGTTGTAATGTCCGTATCCCGTGATTTACAACCTTCTTTTTACATTTTACAATTTCCTCGCATAACTCCTGCAGCTGGCTTGCCAGCATGTGCAGAATAGACCACCACTCGCTGTTTGCCATCCACTCCATCTTCCGTATTTCTTTCCCTTGACCACCCTCCTCCTTATCCGCTGTGATGTAAAGAGAGACAACGGCATGTAGGTACGTTCCCACGAGTCTGAAATTTCCATTTTTTTTTTGTCGCTGCCTACTCTGCGTCTTTTCCCCCTCACCCTTGCGAGACGACTCATGAACCTCCTGCTGTGTAGAGTGCAGAGGATTATACAGAGTGCCATACTGCAAGATAATGGCAAAAATATTATGCATCGGAAGTGTCCGCTGCCCCATCGCCAAGGCACTTGTAGAGGAACTGCAAATCTGACAGAGTAGCTCAATCAAGGAGGAAATGAAACCACACCTCACCGATGAGAATTGAGTCCCGGGTCGAGGCAAGCAGCGCAATGTATTGCGATCGCGTAGGAGCTGCATCATACGCCGTCGTGGTATTCCGCCCACGGACGATTTGGAAAATACGTGATTACTCAGTTGTGAGAGGAAATCGTCATCGGGGTGTCGCACGGAAATCTCTTTATTTATATACGCAACGCATTCTTTAAGGAATGTATTGCTTAGATATGGAGTTGGGTCCGCTATGGATGCAAAGATGGCAAGAATGATATGAAGACACATAACCGTGCACTCTTCATTGAGTACCAATGAACGCATAAATAAATCGATATGCCCAAGCAGTTTTCTTGAGTTACCTGAGGAAAGTGTGAAGAGATAGAAGAAACGCATCCAATGGAAAAATGTTTTGCTGGCTGGATCGATCGAAGAATGCATGCGGAGAAGCACTATGTGAATGCCCCAGTGGCACACCAATTCCATGCGAACAACGAGATAAAGGGGGACTTTGGAAGCCTCTCTGAGCCCCATTAATCGACGACGCTGACACACGCTGGAGCGATATGCCAACATGTTTGCAGCGCCGGAGGCCTTTGCCCACAGTTGGCATCCACTCGATCTTCTTTTTTGCTTTCGTTGTGTATTGCCACCACTACCACCTTCTTCAGTACTATTATTATCAACAAGATCATCATCCTCCTCGTCATCTATAATGTATTCCTCCAGTTCTTCTTCCTCCTTTTCTTCTGCCTGCACTTCACCAGCATCATCATCGGAATCGTTGGAGCCGAGTACTTCAGTGTGCTCAATGCTTATAAGGGCAAATGCAACAGCCTCGTCAATGCACCCACGTCGTTGTAGCATAATAATCTCTACTGCAACTGTGTAGAGTTTATCAAAATTCCTCACAATCTCGGCAGAAGGTAATGTATGTATTTGCAATACTCGATGTGCTATGATTCGTTTCACAGAGCAGAGGCGAATTAATAACTCTGCGGATTGGGCTGTCAATTGTTGACTGTCATAACGCGTGAGATCCATAAGTAAAGGAACAAGCTCAGATACCCGAAAGTGATGCATAATATCTCTGCATAAATACCCCAAGTAGTTTACCACATCCTGAGAGTTGATACAATGATTGTCCATTTCATTTGAGTCATCTCTTGAGTCTACAGACTGATACCCACGGCGGAATCGCTGGAAGAATCCTTTTCCTTTCTTCTCCTCCTTCAACAGGGACTCTTCCTCCTTGCAGGGGCATACACTCGAGTCTTTCTCCAGTAGAAGGAGAGACATCTCCTCTACATCCACCATCTCATCACTTTCTTTGTGGTGTGGGAATTTAGTGCCATTCACAAAGCTGTCATGAAGAAGTAGTATAATCTTATCCGATGCACGATTTATCATCCAGTTCAGAATCTGAAGAAGTGTCTTACAGATCATCTCACGTGCTCTTATCACTCTCACACTTGCTTCAGACACATCCAGACGCGCAAGCGAATGTGCGGCCATTCGACTGGCATTATCATCAATAATATCCTTCGCCCCATCCAGAAGCCGCAGGAGTGGCGGTATCAACTTGAGCATCTCGCTCACCGACACCTGATGCGCCTTGACCAACCGCAGCCACGTATTCAGCGAGGTGCGCAGGAGCACACTCCGGTTTACATCGGACTGCACAAAATGCGGGTTCGCACAAATGATGTTGATCGTCGCCGTCTTGACTGCGGCGGTGAGGTCGTCGTCGCGGCGGCAGGAGATGGGCAGTCCGTCACCGCCGCCGGGCAGGCGCAGCGCGCTGGCGGCGAAGAGGACCGTCTCGGCCCGCAGCCGCACGGCGGGGTCGTCGATGGCCGGCATGATGTAGCACTGCACCGCGAGTCGCAGCAGCGGCGCTCGCAGCGCGTCGAGGGAGGACGGGAGGCTCATCGCCTCCGCGCCGGTCCACGCGAGGGTCCGCACGGCGCGGAGCAGCACGTCGGCGGGGAAGACGCGGGCGACCTCGGCGCGGCAGAGCGGCGGGCAGCCGTCGAAGCAGAGGCGACCAAGCAGGTCGATTTCGTTCCGCAGGAACCTCGCGTACTTCTCGTCTGTGCCGCTCTGCCGCCGGAGGTCATGTTGCTGGCGACGGTGCTGGTTGCCGCTTTCTATCCTCGCTCTCTCCCTCTCCCTCTCAGTTTCCTCTTCCTCTTCCCGCTGTTCTTCCTCTTCTCGGGCATATTGGAGTTCCAAATCAAAAATGGTGCGGCACACAATGGGAGACTCTCCCTCCTGCATGACGACAGACCACTCACCATCATCATTGAGAACAAAACGAAAAAGTACGTCGTCGTTTGCAACGAGAAGTTTCTGGCACACCAGTGTCTGTCTTTCACGTAGTCCAGAAAAGCCCAGGGTGCACATGCTGGCTAACAGCTCCAAGTAACCTCCGCTACGTACACGACGGGAGCAACCTACAAAATGGTCCACGACAGATTCCAAAGCAGGACCTGAGATATTTGCGTTATCAGAGAATAACTCCGTAAGTGTGTCCACCACACGAAAACGACGTCCGTCAAGTTCTAAAAAGTAAGGAATAAATTGATCAAATCCCTTTTTCAGCATCGATGCTTTACGAACCATCTGCCTCAACAAGCGAAAGGCCAAACGGCAAACAAGATGCACCTCCTGATGGCAGTCCTCAACGATATCATCAAGAGGAATGACGCCCCCTTTGAGGGGTAATGGAGGTAACTCTGAGCTACAGCTCCAGTGAGAGATCTCAGTCGCGCGATTATTTGGACCCCCTCCTAGAAATTGTGAGAAGGGTGCAAGAATAACATCCATAATAAGTCGATGTATACTCAAATCAAACATCAGACGCTGGCATCGTAGAATCGGAACACCGTCAAAACGGAGAACATCTTGAACACGTGACAATGAACAGAAACGAATAAGTTCCCCCAATGTACGTTGACAGGTATGAATAATAGGAAGAAGAGCTAAATATGATTTTCCACAACCGCTCTTTTCACGTCTCAAACGAGAGGTCTCAAGAGGTGATGAAATCTCATCATCTTGCAAAACTACTCCGGGTAAATTATTTGAGACCTGCTCCATTAAATCAAAATTTTTGCTTTCCAGAGAACGTGACGCCGAACTTCTCCTCTCACTCTCTTGACGTAGTTCCTTCAGCGTTATCAGTGCCTGGAAGGCATCACGATAACGACAGAGTCTCTCACAGTGAGTCAATAAAAACATAACACTTCGCTCGATTTCTGGATGTACCTTTCGGGCAGTAATCGTATCACGTGGAGATGGTTGCCAGCTGAGGGAAAGTCTCCCTTGTGACCCATCATCTGTACATACATACATCCCAGTCAAATCATTTTGCAGCAGTAAACATTCCTTTTCAATAAGGAAGTCACACGCTGAAGCAAACATGGGGCTCACTGTAAAAAGAGTACACTGTAAATCCTTATGGGAGCGTGGCGGTGGTATCATACAGAGAGACGTGGCCCGCACACGGTTTTGACTGTCATAGCTTGAATGATTCTCGCCCTTTTTCATTCCTGGCAACCCAATACCTTCAAATGACTCCGCCAACTCATTTTGCCCACCACAATCATCAAAGAATGCATCAACAGAGGAGCCGGAGACAGAGAGATACAAATTTGAGCATGCCTGTCTAATGCGATATTTTGTCGACTGCATGCGCACAGCCCCTCCTATCGTGGGGTCCGCATTCTCAAAAATCCAAAGCACCTCACAACTGCAGTAGGCATCATCGAGGGTACTCTCTTCATTGAGCACAGTACTTGCTGGGGCAGCATCCTTCAAAAACAACGGGTACGGCATAGTTCCTTTATCACCCTTACTACTACTGCTTTTGTTGTCGTCGTCATCAAAAACACCGCTAGTACCAGGAGCAGAATCAGGATTAATTTGCCCCTTTACATAGGGTTCATCGTGAGCTGAGGTGGTAGCATTTCCTCTCACACCCCTCCTTCCTACATGTAGCGCACCTCTTGACATGGAGAGACCTTCAGTAAAAGAATAATGTTTCCTAGTTGGTATCATATTGCCGTTTATATCATCGTCATAAAAAAGAATATTTTTATTGTCATTATTATTATCACTATTTTCAGTACAGCCTCCCGCGTTATGTCGATCTTCTTCAGTCTCTTGACGTGGTAATGTGAGACTTGTCGTCAGGAGTCTTTCTTGTTCACAGTGGTGCAATGCAACGGGCACTCCAGCCGAAATGTATGGCCGCTGGATGTGGTGCACGGCACGCTGGTAGTTTGCCTGGTCTCTCCCAATGTCATACCGCTGCACCACGAAAACCACCGATTTCTCCTCCGAGCCATTCACCTCCGGCAGCGACCCGCCCATTATATTGTCGCATATAAATCCGTGATTGGTCGGGTTCACGCCAACCCCGCTGCTCCCCGGGATGGAGATGCCAAGCGCGGTGACCAGCGTTGATATTCTTCTCGCCTTCGCGACTGACATCGTGACGTGCAGAAAAATTGGGTGTGCTGCGAGCCGCAGGAGAACTTCATCGCCGCGGCAGACAAGGTCCCCGTCGTCATGAATTTTATACCGCGACGTGAAGACAAACTCGCAGAAGTTCGGCTCCACCTCCCCGGGTCTCACAAGCGCGAGCTGCACGGAGTCCGGGTCATTCTCCGAGGGCTTCGATGGGAATACTGCCACATGCATCTGGCTCACCTCATGCCTGAGAAGAAACGTCTGCCCATACACAATATCCGGCGCCGTATTTATTTTGCTGAAGTGATCCATGAGAAGAGTATTGCTATTGTTATTATTATTAGTACTCTCCGTACTATTGGTGGCCAGCACTTGTACCTTTGCAGCGGAGCTTGTCGCCGGGGCCTCGACACGGAACACGCTTGTCTCAAACCCCAGCAGGGGTACAGACTCCTGATCGATGTTTACTTCGGTCTTTCCGCGAAGGAACAGCCCCTCCCCCTCAAGCCCGGCCGCAGTGATGTATCCATCGTCACACGACAGGTGCACGAGAGAGCCGTACTTAACTGTAAGACGTTTCCGATCCATGGGAATAATGTATTTGTAAGAGAAAAGAGCAAAATAATATTAATAATAATAGCAATAAATAAAAATAAAAAAATTTAAAATAAAAACCTAAAGCCCACGAAGAAACAAAAGCAATTCGAAATACACAAAACCTATCGCTGAATGTCACCACAGAGCACCCAACCCTTTTTTTTCCTTACCACACAGAAAATAAGAAGGAAAAACACAAGAAGAGAGCAAGAACAAATGGTAGCAGGCAAAAAAAAGAGAAAAATAGGGGAGAGAGAGTGAAATATATATATATATATATATATAAGGAAAATAAATTTAAAAAACGTAATAAACCCATCAAAAGCAATAAGAAGAATTAACCATCAGTAGCTTTGGTCCGCAGTTCATTTCTTTTTTTTTCCGTTTCCAGTCATCTTTCGTTCGTGGGAAATGTTATTAAAATGATTTTTCTTCTCTTTTCTTCCGTCCTCTTGTGTCAGTGTCGGTGGGCTCATACGATAGAACTGAAGTCTGCTGTTACACCATTGAGTTTGTCTTCGCTGAGGGCCATGCTGCCAATCAGGTTTTGTATTTTATCAATACCCGCTAGCCGTAGAGAACTCGTCAGCATGAGCTCTTTGCAGTGCTTGTAGTGGACAAGCTGGCATCGCGTGTGGTCTGCGAGGCGAGCGAGGAAACGAATAGGTGCAGCGTCTGTTTTTGTAAAAACGACGGAGAAGGGTACGCCCAGCTTCTCCAAGTGATCCAAGTAATTCATGTCGGTTTGTTGCAGTCCACGTGAAGAGACGCACAGAAAGACACGCCTAATAGGACGTATTTTACACAAAACATGATGTTTTTCTGAGTCTCTCCTTATTCCAGTATTCTTGTCATTCTTCATATTATTATTCGTCTCACGAGAGTGCTGATTGCATGCGTTGATGTACGCACGCATGACGGCAACTGCATTCTCAGCGTCCAACGCTGGGGTCTCCATTGGATTGTAATATCCGTACCCAGGACAGTCCACAAGCACCACTTTATTGGCAACATTGTAAAAGTTCACAGAACTTGTGGTGCCTTGCAAATGCCCATATGGCGCTACCATTGCATTCAGCACGGCGTTAATGAGTGATGACTTACCACTAGAGGTACGTCCTACAAACGCGACTTCCGGCACAAGCAATTGTGTCTTATCCACCACCACATCCGCCTTAGAATTACTCCCCCTACCTGCAGAAACACGTTTCCCTGATGCAGGAAGAAGCGGAAATTGTTTCGCGTGGGTTGCCTTCGCTTCAAGTCGTATTGCCCCTCCAAAAGCAAACGTCTGCTGCGCCTTCTGCGATGCGGTGAAGATGGGCGCGGTGCCGTCACCCTTCGTGATCCAGTGCTCCCACGCGACGCCCCTCTTCAGCCGCCGCTCGACCCGCCGCCCGTGCAGGCCCTTGTAGATCTCCTCGAGGATGCCGCGGTCAAGGGGCCGCCGCCGGAGCTCCTCGCGGAACGACAGCCGCGTCGGCTGCAACATCTCCCGCACGGCGCCCTCGACGCCGACCTCCCGCACGAGCTCCCCCTGCCGCCGCAGATGTGACTTCGAGTCGCGCCACACTTTCACCGCGGCCGCGTCCGTGGCCACGCGGAAGTCGCTGAGCTGCTGCTGGCGGCGGAGGGCATCGGCGGCCGCGGGGTCAAGGAACTGGCCGACGGCAACATCCAGGCGGCAGTTCTCGCGGTACTCGCTGCGGCGGCGCGACTGAGACGGTGAAAGTGATGTTGTAGTAGTACTTGTACTAGTAGTAGTGCTATCGCCATGCGTTGGCCTTGCATGTGTCGGGAGCTTGGGAATAATGACCTTTCCTGGATGCCGCATCACACGCGTGCCGTGAAAGAGATGCCGAGAACTGGAGAGAGCACCGGACGCGGAAAAGCGGAAGCAGGCGAGTCTACACTCCATGAGTGTGTGCGGTCAATCGGTTCCTTTCTCTTTCCTTTCCCGACACTCACACCAAAAGTGTAATCTTCCTTTGCTCTCTATCTTGTCTTGATTTCTGACCCTCTTGCGCTATCTCCCCTCTTGGACAGTGCAAAACAGAAAGAAAAAAAGGATAAATAAAAGGAGAGAAGAAGAGCGAAATATATTTGTTTGTACACACAGGCAGATTATGCATAAAATATGCCCCATAAGCTTGTAGAACTTCTGTGAGGTGTCGGTGAACACAGGAGAAACACAGCCAGTATATAAAGAACTGAAAGCAAACAGCCAAAAAAAAAAAAAATTAACCAAACGGAAATCAAGAAAAAAAAACCTTGGAGACACTCCTCCTCTCCACACTCATTACGAATCACCTTTGTTCATTTTTATCTTTTGTTTTTTGGGGGGTTTAAGCTGCTGTGTAAACCCTGTGGGTATGTATGTATGTATGTATGTGAAGAAGAAGCAAAAAAAAAGGTGGTGGGGCATCCACTAGAGAGCTTCGGTGCCATCCTTGCCCCTTACAAAGACCACTCATAGTCCCCCGCATCTGTTACAGCAGCAGTATTATTTTCTGAAGAGAGTGACGACTGACACACTGCACGCTGTCCCATATGTGCAATACGGCCAACAGCCTTGTAACCCTCCAAAGGCAACAAAAGCTGCTCCACATTGTAAAGCATTCTCCATTTTTTCGTCTCTTTCTCCCCAGACACACTAACTTCCACGGGAACGGAATTGACGTCAATCAAACCGCCGAGCTCTAGTACATTGTGGGGCAAATACCACAAGCTTCTTCCATGAATGGTGTGTGGTGACTCCAAATCAGTGAAGGAGCACACACGGTCTGAATTATACTCGCAAGAAATAATGGACGACAGCTCGGGTGAGGAGGAGTTTACTATAGCTTCATACTGCAGCTCTGGCATTGTTAACACTTTACCTGTCACACCATGAACAGGTACACCCGGGTTCGCACACTCCGCCTCAAGAACGTTTAGTGGAATTCTATAATTCTCTGGTAGCATCACCTGAGAAAGATGATAGTACTGTTGATATACTTTTGCATTATCTTGAACGAGTGCAGTGGATCGGTCATCCTGATAATGCTCATTAGAGAGGGAAGATAAATCAAGAGGAACTGCATCTGGCCTCACGGCTATCCCAACAGTTGACAAGATACTTTTGGAAAAGTACAGTGGGGATTGAAAACCATGCGTCTTGTAATGCGTCGATACGAGGGTAGCAAAATTGCGATTATTTGAGGAGGCATCATTCGCATCCTTTAAAAACATCATGGTGGAAGTTTTTCCCGACACAAACGAATGTTCCAGTAAATACTGAGCATTTGAAAGCATTGAGATATGTAAAATTCGAGTCATTCTAAAGTACAGTGTCACGAAAGGAACTGCATTGGGAAGAACTTGACATCCCTTGGCCAGCCACTGATTCCGTGTGCCCCACCAGTTGGACTCAAACCCACGCACCTTCTTCATGAGCTCCAACTCCTTCTGTGTGTGGCTTGCAAACATCCGCATGGTACCCACCGACATTGGTGCTGTGGCGAGAGGGAGCTGCCAATGAACCTCACTCTCCGGCACAAGTTGATCCATGTTGTAGAAAAGGCAAGAATATGGCACCTGGGCAACCAACATTGGCGGGCTCTTTATGGCACCTTTATCCTTATTGTCGTGCTGGTAGGTGATCTCAAATCCGGATCTTGATATGTTTGATAAATCGCTCTCGGTGAGCCACAGTGGGTGATGACGAAGTGGGTGATCTGGAGAAACGCGGCGGCTAAGGAATGTATCTAAGTGTGGCATCGAGGGTGTGAAGACAGCACGGCGGGGTTTTGAACGGCGCAACATAGTTTATTTCTTTTTGTTTGTTCTCTTTCTATGAGTTTATTTCCGTTGTCGTTTTGTTTTTGTTTTTGTTTTTTTTACGTTTCTCTGTACCTTATGTTTTTCAGGACCGTGGTAATATACTGTTTCGTGGGTCTGCTACACAGACACACACACACAACAATCGCCACGGAGAAGGAAACAAGAGAAGCCTCCCTCTTCCTCTGGGTGTCTACACACAAGAGAAAAAAAAAAACGAGAAACATTGGGGTGGTGCATGATAGAATTAAATATATATAAATATACATATGTAGAATAAACATTCTTCGAGTACATCTGTGACGTCATTCTGCGGCAATACATACACCACTGTGTATGCATAATAACTGCAGGCAGCGAGTGGGGGAAGAGAATAATTTACGCATATACGTGTCAAGCCAACTATCCATGTACCTTTTCCCTCCTCATCATCCTCTCTCTTCTCTATCTATTTATTTCATTCCTTGCTTTTGCATTCTTCTCTCATTTTCCTTCTTTCCCTCAACACACCACCCCGACGTCTCTCCCTGTCTCTCGCCCCACCCCCAGAGAGAAGATCTATGTTTGTATTTCCTTCAGAGGTAACCAACAACCAGAAACCACACACCTTGCCATCCTCAGCAGCGATTGCACGAAAACAAACAAAGTAAACACACAAGCACACATACACGCATACACAGAAGAGGACAGTAAGAACAAGAAGAAAAACAAAAAAAGAATAATAATAATAATAATAATAATAATAATAATAATAATAATAATAATGTGTGGTGGTGGTAGTAGGGAGGAGGAGGAGGAGGGACAAAACATGAGGGAAAAAGAAGGGGGCATTCTCATACGATGAATGATCTTTAAATTCCCTCCTTCCTTTCATTGTGTGGACTCACTCTATGCTGTGTGGGTGGGTGCGTACGTGTGTACCTCTCCACCCTCTCATCACCCTCGCACACAAATAGCAGGAAAACAGAAAGAAAAACAACAACAACAAAAGGAAAAAAAAACTCGCACTCACACCCACACGACTCAAAACACAAGCCGCAGACACATAGACACATAATACAAGGTGGACAACACCAGGAACACATGAATACATACACAGACAAAAAGAAAAGAAAACGATAAAGAAAAGAAAAAGATCCAACCCAATCCCAAAAGAAAAAAAAAAGGATGGACAGAGAGAAAGAAAGAAAGAAAGAGAGAGAGAGAGAAAGAGATAGAAATAATATATATGCAGTATAGGGACGTATCACTTTCTCTGCATCTTCTATCGCTTCAACACCCTCTTTCTTCTCGTTTTTTTTTTCCACCCCTCTCTCCCTCTCAGTCTGTCTGTCCTTCTCTCAATATTATACATGCCTTTTCTTATTGGCCCCTTGGCCAAATTTAACTGTATGTATGTAACCATGTATGTATACTCGTCTTTATGTATTTATTTCTTTTGGCTGTTTATGTGTGTGTGCTCGTTCTTCTTTTTTTTCCTTTCTCTATGCATGCAATATTTATATGTACGCTATTCTCCTTCCCCAGAGCAAAGCATTTAGTGCAGCTCATGCTGTTGTTGATGCGGTATGTGCGCCCTCATCCCCCCTCACCATCTATAATGTATATGGATAATGTCAGCAAGTAAGTAAAAACATATCTTCCCTCTTTACTAATTCTTTACTCTTCTTCTTCTTTCCTTCAGCTCTTCCCACTCCCCTCCTCTTACAGACAAACATTTATTGAACAAAAAGACCAGCCTTGGCGAAGGCTTCCTCGGGGTTACTAAGCTGCTCCACGTTATAAAGCTCAACCTGAAGGGAGGTAGCCCCTTCATTCCTTAGCAGTACTCCCTTCTTTTTCTCAGACTCTCTGATAGGCCATTGATACAATTCCGCATCTCGGCCACTCAGCCAGTAATTACTCTTAAACCTTGGGAGTTTCTTTATGCTTTCATTTTTAATTGGTTCCCCAGAAAGAAGAAATGTTGGAATATTAACAGGAGAACGATCAAGTGTCTTAACTGCAAGCTCCGGGTCCTCAAGCTGTTCCAAGTTATATATAAGGTACCGATCCCCTGATGTAACATCCAGAGTCACTGGTGTCTGGCTTGGCTGCACCGCAAGCTTAAAGAATTCCAGTTGTCGATTTGTAAAGTAAAGACCACTGTTGAATTTATTTTGACGAATATGATCGGAAAGAATTTGGAAGGCTTCGCCCTTCTTGCTGTACAGCCTTCTCGAACCACCAGAAACAGGGTGTACTATCAGAGACTCCCCACCGATAAGCTGACTGGAATGAAACAATTTAAGAGAACTCTTCGTCAAAATGATGGAACTACGCGCGCTGCCCTTGAAGGTGAGGGAGTTCTTCATCGCCTGTGCCCTCGTCAGCCACCACTTGCTCTGAAATCCATGCTTCTGCGCACGGTCGTTCAGCTCAAACTGCAGCTTCTCACCGTACATCTTTCGAGAGCTGTAGCTGCTGTGCTTTGGTGCCTCCATCACCTCGGGTGGTGAGAGGAGTTGATCAAAGTTAAAGAGTTCCAGTGGTTTGTCCAGCAGCAACTGCGTGGGAACAGCGCCGGGTTCTGGCTGTAGTCCGTGGCCCTCCACCTCCCAGTCTTCGATCCAGACATTGCTCGGGCTGCTGCGGGCCTTTTGATTGCTCTCGAGGATGTGGTGCTGCTGGCTAAACACAACGATGGTCCGCACGGCGCCCACAGTCTTGATGGAAAACGGGAGTCGTCGAAACATTGCTGCTGCTGCTGCTGTCCCTACCCTTGTTGTTATGTGTAGTTCCTTGAGGAAAGTGGAAAGGACATAATAAATAAAACAAATAAATTTGCAAAGTATGCAGAAACAATGAAAAGAAAAAGAAAAGTTAAGATGGTCAAAGAGAAAAGAGAGTTTCAAAAGCGTTTCAAGCGGAAAAGATACCAACAACCGAGCGCACACAGTAAAAAGGAGCAACTTTCTGTGTGTTTCTCTCTCTTCTTCCTGTTGTTGTTGTTGTTGTTGTTTTGCAGCGTATTTAAATCCCTTCACTCTCAAGAGCTTCCATAATGCCGCCTAAACGCCGACAGATTAAAATTGCTCTTTTTCTTGCGATCGCGATAGTGCCACTTTGCGTCTGGATCACTCAGTCTGCCAGCACGCCCCGGGCGAGAGTTCAACGCAACGTTCGCGGAGGAGTCGAAGTGACTGCCCTGCCGATGCTGCGCGACCGCCCCCGGCTGCTGCGAGAGGCGCAGTACACCCCGCAGGCGATTCAGTGTGGGTGGCCGCTGGCGGATGTCGATAAGATTCCACTTGCGGCGACCGCGGATAAGGCGTTGCATCGACAAGGCACAGAGAGATACAACTACAGCTAAGTACTTTGTTTTTGGGGGCTTTGGTTTTGTTCTCGTTCTTCTGCTTCCCTTCGCAGCCTACTTTGTCTACCGTTACAGTTAGTGTACACTTGCATGGGAGTTGAAGAGCAACAGGAAGGGGAGAAAAGAGAGTGATAAGTTATGTAAACAAAAACTATACACACATATATAAGGATATATATATATATATATATAGAGAGAGAGAGAGAGAAAGAGAAAGAGGTCTCCGTATAAAGGAGTCATCAACTACACAGCAAAAAAAAAAAAAAAACTTAAACAAAACAGTTAGACAAGGAGAAATATATCCACATAGGAAGGAAAGCAAAAATCCTACCAAAATTTATCGACTACGCCAAAATTCCAAAACAGTTCGGTGTTCATTTTCTAATCGGTGCAAGCGAGAAAGAACCAACCCACTAACAGGGACGTAGTCTGACAGTCCCGCGTCTGCTGACTGACCCACATGCAGTGTCCCCTCAAACAGTTCTCTGTCCATTTCATGGATGACATGGAGGTAATTCAAATCATCCTGCAACGCCTTGACAACACGGTCATACCTCCCACAACGTTCACTCCACTTGGCAGCATCATCATCCTCTTGCCTTCGTAAAGAAAGAAAATACTCCAATGGTGGCCATACATTCTGCTCTGCTACCTGCAGGAGCTCCTTGGCGCTGTTCTCCAATGGTCTTAGTGACCGGTCCCATACGTCTCGGGCAATGGAACATAAAAGCGATCTTCTCACTGAACTCTCAGGTACGAAACACTCCTCCAAGCACCGTCGTAAAATCACGAGATTAGCAGCAATGGCATCCATATTTGTCGGGCGCACATCCAGGTAGTTAAAGGGAATAGCGTTTGCCTGGTAAGAGAATGTTTGCAAACCACCTGATCCATCGTCATTACTTTTACCTCCCTTACCTCCTCCTCCTCCTATTGTTACTCCGCCATTGCTCGTGATGTTGCCGTTAAGACCATTTTCACCTTTTAGTTTGTCACTTCCACCATTTTGAGTACGCTGTGGCGATGGAATTCTTGACACCAATGTATTTTTAATGAAGGAAGCAACGCCACCTCCAAACCGTGAGGAGGATGAAGAGGAAGACGAAGTGCCACCACCGTAGCGTGCCACTAGGAAATGATCCACATCTCTCTCTACATGAGTAAGATACCGCTCCGTAATCCGCTGCTTAGCCTCCGCGTATTTCCCGTAGCGAGTCTCTAAAACTTCAAGAAGAACATCGACGTCCTTTTCCGCTAGTGTGTCCATATTGTACTCATTAGGGGAGACATAAGACTGGACCCTCTTGGGCTCAGTTTCCGGCGCCGCTTGTGGCAGCATTGGCATCATCATCATTATTTCTTGTTGTTGTTGCTGCTGCTGTTGCTGTTGCTCAGCCTGACTAATACATAACTGTGGTTGTGGAGTATTGGTGCATGGAGACAACACTGCAGTTCCTCCCATCATGACACCATCACTACTACCAACGTACCTCACCCACGCAGTGTTATCCTCTCCAATATTATTATTATTATTATGACGGTCACAATGATGAGCAAGACGTGTCTCATACATGTCTGTGGAACGCACAAACAAAGGAACAGGTTTGAGGCAATCCGCCGGGTTTGGTGGTAAGGCCACTATAGGGGGGATCTCCCACAACATCTCTTCACAAAACTCACTACCCCCCTCCGCCTCCCGTCCTTTACTTCGTTTTATTTCTTCTTAATCTTTGCTACTTTACCCCTGTCCTGCTAAGGTATATATATAATGATGGTGATGGAGGAGGAAACACACATACAGGAAAGAAGAAGAAGAAAATCACATGTTACAAAACCAAGAAAAAAAAAAGAATAATAGCTCTTGGCAGGGAGAGAAACAAATGTTAAGTAAAGGGGTTCTCCTAGTTCCTTTACGTTTATTTACTTATTACTGTTGTGAGTGCGAGCCAAATCATGACAGGCCACACTGGCAAAAAAAAAAGTTAAAATAAAATAAAAGGACTAAAAACAACAAAAACAAAAACAAAAACGAAAGCGGGAAAAAAGCAGTACATACGTCATTAATGCTGCGAAACAACTTCTTGTGCTATACGCCTCACAATCTCTGGTTCAGCTGCATATTTTGAAAGCATCCCCATACATCCCCAATGAGCTGTTGGCAGAGGAAACGTGTGCCGCAATGCGACCACACGCCATTCAAGTTCTGTTCGCAGTGCTGCAGCAATGGCCTCTTGTGAGGGACAGGCAGCACACGGCTCATTATCATCCTTTTCTTTAGACCCATCCTCACTTTCTTCACGCAACTCATTCAGTGTGTGCGTTGGGGTTGTACTACTACTACTACTCTCCCCCATTATCATCCTCCTCTTTTCAGATAACGGGGGCAAAAGAATTACTGTGGAGTACGCACTCCTGTCATTTGAAAAGGCGGCAGCATATAGTAATCCATCAGTCCCATTGCTCAGAACAGAGTCCTTCTTCTCCCTCACGTCATCACATAACAGGGATGATGTTGAAAATCCAACCAGTATATCTTTTTCCGTATTTGCAAAAAGTGTTCGTCGTCGAAAATGACGAAGTGCTGAGAGATGTCTCTTGCTAACGAGACGTTTCGCCAATACCGCCGCGCGGTCCTTAAGCAGAAGTTCATTCAGCGACGATGCACATGTCATGGCAAGAGCACACGCCCCATAATAAATAGGGGAGAAAAGGCACTGGGCCACTCCACAGTGTGGTGTCGCAACTGTAATAAAGTTCTCCAACGTGACGTTTAAATTCGCAAATCCCCTGCGTACATCCAAAGCCCCATGCAGGAGTCCATTGTCAAATTCCGCATCGTCCTCAGACACAAGTAGCAAGTATAAGAAATCGCGAAGAATAATACCACCAAAGGAGTGACCCAGAGCAGAAAAGCAAACTGGGCGATTCCGCACTCCCTTTCCATCCACATCCCTCAACCACTCCATGATCACAGGAAGAAACTCCCTGAGCATGCGATTAGCGCAGCTCCGTGTCCCACAATAGGTGGCCGCAAGCCCATTGCTGCCTGGGGCAAAACATGTGAGATTTCCTTTTACAAAGAGTCGACCTCCATCTTCATTCTTTGTACACGAAACATCACGCGGCAAAGCCATTTGCTCTAATGATACGCCGTCCATATACTTTTCTGGGTCTACAGAACAGCGTCTTTCATTCTCCAGAAAAATGTAGCGGATGAGTCTACTGAAGTCCGCAGGTGTTCCCAGCACGCCATGCTGAAGGAGAACAAAGTGATGGCAATCATCTGAATCAAGAAGAGTCATTCAAATATTTTCAGGAAAAGAAGAAAACCAAAAAAAAACGTGTCTCTCAGATTTATTTATCTTGTCCCTCTCTATATACAGTGAAAATGCCTCAGGAAAAAAAAACGAAGGGAAAAACAAAAATAGAAATAGTGGAAAATGGAATAATAGAGAAATACATCAACATGCAGCACACAATCGGTGAAGAAGGAAGGACGGAGTAAGTGAGAGGACTAAGAAGGGAGGGGGAAAACAAAAACAAATAAATATAATAACACAATTAGATTACGAAATTCACATCATCTTAATCAGGACTTTATTTATTTATTTAATTTAATTTAATTTAATTTAATGAAAACAGAGTGGGACTGTGAAATTCAACATTACAGACCCGTAAGCACCTTTCGTTTTCTTCACAAATATGCACATACATACACTCCATCCATAGATGTATATATATATATATATATATATATATATGCTACGCTTTTTTTCTTGCTTTTATTATTAAAAAAAAAAAACTATCTTTGATTCCACGATACACGATGGCGGCACACGGAGCACATTCCCTCCCGCACATCATCCATCCCCCAGTGCGAAGCCGCGAAAGGTGGGATAGGAGAAACATAGCCACGCGCAACGCATGAATCACACAACCGAATATCTGGTGTTGTTGTTGTTGTTGTTATCGCCCCACGGCAGCGGTCACACTGACAAAAAAATCGGTAGCATGAAAGAAGAGTGCGACGGCGTTCCGCAGTTGATGTCTCATGAACGTCCACGTAGCAAATAGTGAGGGGCTCGCCTTTCTGGATCTCGCGAAGAGCATAAAATGCGGCAAAACGACCCCGGCATGTAACACGGCAGATATTCGGGTAACAACTATGATTAAAATACGACGCCTCTGGATATAGCACAACACCGATACAGTTTCCATCGGCGTCAAATAACCCAAAACTGTTGCACTGAACTGCAGCGCTTAGACGATCAAAGAAGGAGTCTGTTACCGTCAACTTGTTGGGGTTGTTACCATCATCATCATCATCATTTAGCCATGGAAGAATTAGTTTTACGAAGCGTCGATAATAGCAGCGAAATCTACTGCGGGATTCTTTGTTTAGAACTGAAAGGTTTGTCACCAGCCGAGCAACGTCAACCCATCGGGGAATTTGAATGGCATGGGTTGCCTCCTCCTCCTTATTACATACACGTAATATTCTCTCATCATTCAGGGAAACGTAAAGGTGGGATGAAGCTTCCATTTTATGAGAATTACTCTTCACATACTCAACTGCTCTGGGATCCAGTAGGTCAATGGCCGTACCGCACTGAAGCCTGACTGTGCGAATCATCTCTACTTCATGAGGTATTGTAGAGTCTGTGGCAATCGATACCGGCTTAGTTTCCAAAGGAGATTCAGCGACGGCAATACCACAGTTAAGTTGTTCTTTATTCTCCACCAAATCCAGTGAAGTCATATTTTTATCGGTGTCAGCAAAAGAGACATCGGGTTCCCCGTCAGCTTTTTCATTGTAATTCTCCGCACTGGAGGTAGTCCCTGTCTCTTCTGCCATATGGCCTGCAAACCCCTCCTTCGCACACTGCGATACCAGCAATGATGCCAGAAGCAAGGATTGCATCTCCCATGCAGCTTCTTCTCCTATTCGCCTAAGCCATTGCTTTGCGCTCCATGAATCTGGAGAAAATCGCTTCTTTCCTGACTGGTTTATATTATTTCCACCACGCATCATGAATGTTTTCATGAGTACTGGATACACTCTGCGGAGCGTTTGGCATGTACTCGAGGTTCTATGTAATTCATGGTGCTCCATCCAACATTCCTTTGAGCAGTAAACAACTACACCGCAACTAGCGCATCCACAGACACCTTGGCTTAGCACATCATCGGGCAGAATCTGATCCACTTCCACTACACGCTCTGGCCATGACATTTCCTGAGTCTTTTCAACTTGCATCATCTTATTGTTGTATTCGTGCATTTCCGCTTCACGTCGCCGTGCAGCAGCTTCTGAGAGATTTTGCTTCATTGTTGTATATCCTTGAGAGCGCATTCGTGTAGATTTGGTAGGTTTTTGTAATTTCCTAACCTGTTTATCAACATAAGCTTCCTCACACGTCTCTGTCTCAAGATGCATACCGTCAGCTTTTCCTTGTAAATTTCTTTCCTCCTCTTCCATCCATCTGCCTTTCTCGGACCTGGCGTGTTCTGCAGCAATGTTCGCAGAAACCCAGCAAATGGTCTCATAATTTAGAAAGAGCACGCCACCCGGAATGCGCTTAAGGCAGTTACAACAGAGACTTGAACAGGGGCTCAACGGAACATGATCATTTCTTCTTGAAGCAGGCAGCAATCCATTTTTCTTCCTTAATTTTGTCGCAGTAAAGTTATTTGCCGTGTTCACCCCTTTGGATACAGAGACCCATTCGTCCACCTTGGCTACGATGTACATCGCGCTGTTCATTTCATTCGGGTTGATCGCGGCGACGTACGGGGCGGCCACAAGGACAAGCTCACCGGGTTTGATGTCGGCCTTGGCGACCGCGTAGCGTCCCGCCTCGATCTCCGTGCCGGACGGCTGGACACATTCCACCAGTCGGTCCTGTGGTGCTGACACCATACCTGCGGGGGAGGTGGGGACGGTGTTGGTGGTAGAGCTGTCCTACTCGCTCAAGAAAAAAAAAAATGAAAAATGAAAAAAGGGGAAAAAGGTAAAATAAATTTAAATGCCCTGGGATAGCATTAGTAATAGAAATAATAAACAAGGAAGAAAATAAGAGGTGTGTAAAAGCACATGTATACAAATATACGTTCCTAGGGAATTAATTTCGTGAATCATCTATAATCCTTCTCACATAAATAAATACGTACATTGTTCCTTGTTCATTGACTCCAATATTAAACAAAAAAAGACGCATTAACGACTTACCCTTCAAAATGGGCATATGGAGTCCACATCAACAGAATTGTTACGGGTTCCATTCATGGCATAAACTAACAAACAAAGAAAAAAAAAGAGAGCGATAATTTCAAAACGAAATAAAAAAGCAAACGATATGGTTACTTATTTTTTTTTTGTGTGTGTGTCAATGAGTGATTTGGCTTTATTTTCCATAACAACAAATAATAAATAAAACAATAAACATCATGTGTGTGTGTGTGTGTGTGTTTGTGTCTTTGCATCCAGAAACAAAAGCCTCTTCAACCATCCTTTACATTAAAAAAAAAAAATCCTTCGTCACTCTCTTAAGCAGGAGCTTCCTCTCCCAGTTTTTTTTCTCGATAAGCCTTCACATGTAAAGGAAGTTCATCTGAACCCTCAAGCTTGTAGGCATGCAATTTGCTACGTGGCGAGGTATCCAGCTGTCTAATGATATTCAGCACGAACTGTGGATCCCCCTCCCACAGTGGTCGACCTGTATGGTAGTAATAACTAGAGAACGCTCCAAACAAAAGTGCGGGAATCATCATGTATGCTGTCAATTTGATATGACCACGACGGAACTCATCCGGGTGGTAGCGATATTCTCTGTGAATTCGTTCACTCATGTTTTCTCTGTCACCCTTTGTCATGGCATCCGTGCTCCATGAATCCCGCAGCTGCTGCATCCCCCACGGGGCGCGTCTCTTTACTTTGATGTCAGGAAGCGGTTTCCGATTTGTTTTGTATTTTGCAGGAAACTCGTTATTATCGTTACTGCGACGTTTGGGGTCTTCTGTACGCCGTCTGCGTGAAGTCCATGTGCTGCCATTGCCGATGTCTACTTTGTCTCCCAGCGGTGGGCCAGAGACAAGGTGGGACTCACTAGATGATAATGACGGTGAGTTGGAGGGGGGAGGAACATTTGGCTTGGTGCCCTGCGCTGCTCTCTTTCCACCACTGGAGAAGAACACTAAACCCGTGCGCTTGTAGCAATGATACTGAAATGATAATCCTTGAGAGCTGCGATGGGCACGTCGCATTGACCCCTCCCTTTAACTCCCTTTGCGTTATACTCTAATAGATATGTATGTCCACTACACAAGATGGAAAGATGAAACTGATTTGCCTTTTCTATCATAAGACGGAAGAAGGGAAATGTAAAGGGAAGTAAAAAAAAAAAGGAAGAGGAAAACAGTTATAATAGAATGAAGGCATGAAGGAGAAAAGGATTTGTTAGAAGGCCAATCAAAGAAAGAGGGAGGAATAAATCCGATGCAAGACTAAAAGCTTAAAAAAAAAAAATACAAGCTCCTCATACCAACAATACGACCATCAATATGCCAGCAAGAAGAAGAAAAACAAAAATGCAATATAAATATATATTTATTTATTTACTTATTTATCTATTTATTGGTATGATAATTTATGGAGGAGAGTAGGAAACGACAAAAAAAAGACAGATCGCCATCATCCAACGCAGAACAAATCAACAGAGACACGATATAGACACATATACACGCAGGCAGAGTAGGACATACACGCCATCAAGCCAATGGAATTCAATTTTATACTTTTCCCTTTCATTCCTTTCCCATCCCTTCCCCACTCACTCAAGTACCTTGTAAGGGTTAAGAACACCATTTGGATCGATCATGCGTTTTAAATTTCGCATCATGCCAATGACTTCTGGTTTGCGGGAGAGACCAAGATAATTCTTCTTCTGTACACCGACTCCGTGCTCTGCTGAAATCGAGCCGGAGTTTGCCGCACAAAACTCATACACGGCTGGAAACAATGCAGCATCCAGCGCATCGCCTTGTTTTCGTGTTCTATCCACAACATTGAGGTGGATGTTACCATCTCCAAAGTGGCCATATCCCACAACAAGAACCTCGTCGGGGTCAAACTTCCCATCCTTGTAAAGCACCTTGCGGAAATGCTCCACGACAGCATAAAACTTATGAATCGGGAAACTGATGTCAAACTTGTAAATCAATCCCGCGCTAGAAAGAAGCACTGGGGCTTCCTCACGAACTTTCCAAAGTTTAGATGTCTGTGATAGGGACTGTGAAAGTATGGGTTCGAAATAGCTTCTGTTGCTACCTTTTGATGCACATAAAGGATTGGACTCTGCAGCCTCTACAAAACAAGCAAGTTTATCTAGATCATGATCCGCATTACTGCCATTTGTCTCCACGAGAACGCAAAAGTATGCAGTGGTATAATCTTGACCACTCCGAAATGCATCACTCTTGCTCACTTTGGTGAAGGGTAAATTCTCTTGCGGCGTGGGAGTGAGGGACTCAGAATCAATCAGTTCAAAAGCCGAAAGGCACTCAGCGAGATACTCTTGTGCCAGACGATAAAGCTCCAATACTGCTTCAAAGCTGGAGAGATGAAACATAGCCAATTGGGTGGAGAGTGGAAAAGGATAAAGTTTCCAATTGGCACGAGTCACAACACCAAGTGTTCCTTCGCTCCCAATAAAAAGATGTTTCATATCATACCCTGCATTGTCCTTGTAAAGTGTGGACATCATGTCTAGAATTTCTCCCTGGGCAGTCACAACCTCAAGACCAAGTACATTTGCATGCATGGATCCATATCGGCTGAAATGAATGCCACCAGCATTTGTGCTCACGCATCCACCAATAGTCGCGCTCCCTTTAGACCCCATTGAAATGGGTACAAGCAAATCATTGGCCTTTGCTACTTCCTGGAGATGCTCAAGAATGACACCCGGCTCGGATTCTGCAGACATGGTTTGTCGAGAAATAACAGGCTCAGCATTCATTTCCTTGAGACTGAGAATAACTTCGTCGTGGAGTGCAGAAGAGCCATAGACCAAGCCAGTGTTTCCACCCTGTGGTACAACCCCAATTTTCTCAGTTTGGCAATAACGCAATATGGCTGCCACGTGTTCTGTTGATGTTGGGAAAAGAACTGCAGGACATTCTCCTTCCACTTGGTTCATCCAGTCACGATTGTATGGTGCGACTTTATCAGGATCAGTCAGTATTTTACCTGTTCTTTTCCTTGTAGGGCACGGTTTACTCAAAATAGAGCTGAAGTATTCAAGATGATTTTCACGTAGTTTCGCCAATAAAGGATTTCGCGTAGCATAGTGAAAAGCTCGCTTGCGGGCCTCAGACATAACGGTCATCACTGAATACTACGAGAAAAAAAAAGGAGGAAAAACAAAAAAAAAAAGAAAAAAGGGGAAAAGGATGTAGAGGAGAAAAAAAAAATACAACAAAAGGGTTAAAATCAGAATACCACCTTTCTCCTGAGATTCACCCTGGATAATTTCTTTATTTTACTTACTTATTTTTGGTATTATTATTATTATTATTGCTTTACAAATAGCAATTTGTCATATCTGGCAGTTCTTATACGATTTTATCGATGTTTCATTCTCCTTGTTTCTCTTTTTTTAACTACTACTCAAAGGCAAATTATTGTTACGCCCTCTCTCCCTCTCCTCTTTTTTCCTCTTCACATCGAGGGCAACGACATGTGAAAAAATACCCTTTTAGTTTGGCATTTCGTTGCTCAGGTGTACTGTTCTTCTCCAATGGTATATATGCGATTGTCAGTTCCTCTCCAGCTTTTATAGGACGAAGCGTACGAAGCGTTATGTCATGTGTGCCGTCCACAGCAGTCACCATCATATTCGGGTCACAGGAATGGTTAAAGGCAGACTGCAAGGTATAAATAGCCCCACCCTTGAGCACCCATTCAACGGGTGGAATATCACAAGAAGCTTCACCTGATGAGGGATGAAGAATAAATCCATTTATCGCCTGTGAATTGAGGGACATTTGTCCCAGGAAAGTCTCCAACGTGTCATGACGCAACAACGCATCAACAATTTCATCAGCCCACTCTTCATTGCTGCATTGCGGGGGTGAAGTCGCCTCTAATAGAGCGGTGCGGCATGGCTCTCGCAGCAAACGATCCACCGTACTGTACCAAAGAGCGGCATCCACGTCAGCGAACTCAGTGCCTTTAGGAGCATCAACAAGACGATTAAAAGGCGCACACGCAATGTGGAACAACTGCCGGGAAATATTACCTCCATCACGCTCCGTGTGCTGTTTCTCCAACCACTCTCCGCTAAACTGCTGCTGTTTAATTGCTGTTGCAATGCGAGCCACAACCCACGCAACGCAGCGTGCCAAGGACTCCTTCGTGATGGGTTTATAACATCTGCTGTTTGCATATCCATCAGGACGTCCAGCCTCTTCTTCTTTTTCTTTCTCCTCGCGAAGCTGCGGCAAAACACCGCATAAAATGCGGTGAATAATTTTACTAGAGGACTCGCAGGTTTCTGAACAAAAACACGAACCACAACCATCGCAGCTACGCCATGCCTCCTCTGTGCTATTCGACTGTTGACGGAGACAGTGTGAGCAGAAGGGAATACCAAGCGCCACGTACCCTTGCGCCGGCCACGATACGATGGGCGCCTCCTCAAAGAGTTCCCTCTCTGCCGGGATGTCGGCTGTTGCAACAATGTGCTTTCCCGCCTCACCCGTGGTGTTCACCCTACATGGCACCATCATTTTCTCAAACGTGCTAGTTAAATACAACGCTGCCTCTTCAGCAGGATCCATGTTAGTGATATGAAGGGGGAGGAAGCTAAGGTAAATAAAGTAAATGTATCCTATGGGTATGTTTATCTATTTAAGTGAAGAAGGGATTAAGAAAATAAAAACACAGAAAAAAAAAGAAAAAAAAAGAGGAAAGAAGCAAGAAGAAAAGGAAAGATACAACGAGACGCATTACGATTTGTTTGGTTTGTGTGAACAATCTCATTGAATCAGTAATACAAGCAAAGCGAGGGTGATGTTTGGATAAAAAAAAAAGAATTTTTTTTTCTTTCTGTAATGAAGCATGCAAGACCTTCTTCAAGGAATTTAAATAATTACACTGTACTATAGTCATTGTGGTCCTCCATCCCCTCCAGGTTAATAATAATATTTATTATTATTATTATTATTATTATTATTATTATTATTATTATTATTATTATTATTATTATTATTATTATTATTATTATTATTATTATTATTATTATTATTATTATTATTATGTACTGAACCGTTTTAATTCATTGCAATTAAGTCGTCTTCTTCTCTCGTTTCCTTCTTTTTTTTCTTTGTTTAATCGCTAGGCATAGCCATAGAGATAGACATTATTGCAAGTGCTTTACTAAAATTGTATTGGCAGTAATAATAATAGTAATAATAATAATGCCCTGAAGTCCTCACCCAACGTCAGAATCAAGCATAGTTCTCCCTTTCCTTCCCTTTTTCTTCTTACTTTTAACTTCACGCGCAACCACAAAATATATATATTATTATTATGAAGAGCCCAAACTCAACAGTATGCGTTGAAACTCCACCACGGAATCTGCCTCCTTCAAACTCGGATGCACCTCTGCAAGAGCCCTCAACGTCTCAGACAAACCGCAAAAACGTCGGTTGGACAGAGCTTTCATATGAAGCACCATGGGCTTTAATTGAAAGACTCCATGCGTTTCTGCCATGCGGTTCCACATAACTACCTTGCATATCATTTTCATGTCCTCAACCTCCTCTTCTTCTTTTTCTTCCTTTTTTAAAATATCAGCAGAAGGATCACCGTTTGTTGTTGAGGCCTGACGAGAAAGACGGCGCAATGCCGCACAAATCAATGTCATCTCATTATAGAACACCATTAAAAAGCTTAGTGTCTGTTCTGAAATGTACTGCGCGTGCCTAGCGTTTAAAGGATCTGATGGAACCCCAACATATCGTAGAGCAGCAATACACAGCCCTTCCAATACTGTAGCATATCGTAGAAAAAGTTGATTAACATATGGCACGTTTGTAACAAAATTCATTGGGTTCTGCAAAACACATGCATCAGCTTCACCAAGACTTGCTCTATCCCCCACAGAGAGATCCATTGTGTGAAATACAGAATATTTTTCACCAGGGATAACTCCACGAAGAATACTACTGAATATATCTGAAGCCTCGGTATAAGTGCTAGAGACTTCTTGATTGTTTGGGACCGAGAAAGCAGTGGATAGATCTACATCAACTGCTGAAACTCCACATGCCATCAAGGACCCACGTCGAGTAGTGTTGTTAGTACCCTGTGACCATGGAACGTAGCCACTAGCACTTACTTTTACTGGAACAGCATACAGCACAACTTGTGGATCTTCCCATTTTAGTCGTCTGGCAAAGAGGGCTGAAATATAACACGGTGCTGTATGTCCATTACGAAAAAGGCCTGTTGTGTCAGAACCACGTAAATAAAAATATAAATGAAAATGAGCAGACCAATCCATAGCATTACATTCCCTTGGGCCTATAAGAGGATTTCCACTCATCATAATACTCGTCAAGTGATCATGAGAAGATTGCTCCAAATTGGGTGGTAATGTTATTATATTTTCTAAAATAGGAAGAAGTGTTTCCACTGCAATAGCTCGCCAAAAGGCTTGTACAGAAGCAAAAGATTTTTCCCATAAAAAAGGTTTAATATGACTATATGCAATGCAAAGAATCTGACATTCTGTGCTCGTCACAACCCATTGTCGCATTTCATCATGACGTAACTGAGGGGGAACCACAAAAGTCTCTAAACCAATAATGCATCCAAATCCACATTGGCCTTTATTAGAAGTCGTCCAACGACCTCGCTTTGGTTTTAAGAAACCAAAAATGACAACACAAAAAAAATTTTCTTCCATTTTAATTTCATCACCTTCCGTTAAATTCTTTACATTTCCCATGGCACTTAGTGTATTGATTTCATCAGGATCAAGTCCACGACCTAACGGTGTTGCTGCTAAAGCAGCAATCACCAACTCATTGTCTTGCTTTGGGGATTTCCATGAACGAGGTATGTTTTCATGCATATGATGTACCATTTCTTCTAGTGCTCCAATAGGTTTTGCACCGAGTCCATGATATAAATGCAACTCTTCTACACCTTTACGAATTTCATCCACGGCTGTTAAGACAACACGACTCGTAGCTACACACATAGTAGTCGCAGGATATGTCACATAAAATAGACGCATAATTCGACGAACTTCTTCCCTTTCTGATGTAATCCAAGTTTCAATACGTCGTCCTTGTTCTTCATTTTTAGCATATTGATATTTAATGGGACCTATATCAGCAAGGCATCGTGCAAATGAAAGCAATATCATAAATGCATTTTGCCGCACACGTAAATGTGCCCATTCCAAATGACCTTTTCCTATAAAAAATTCCACAGCCGTTACCCATAAAGGTATAAGATTTTCTTCTATTAAACGAACCTCAAGTTCGCCAGTCAAATCCAATTGTGGATATTTTTTTCTACAACACAAATCTTTAACCCGAATTAATTCTCCAGACTCTATGGCACGTGCAACAGTACGTGAAATCATTAAAACAACAGTTTCGGATATAACATCATCATCACGTTGACGCCATAATGAGGTTTTAAATGCTTTCATTAAAAGACGATTTACTATGATGTCATCATCTTCCTCCAATATACTCATATTTCTATAAGGACTGCAAAGATATTCTCTCACATATCTCTCTGCTGCAGCCCAGTTAGCACTCCTATATGATATTTTACTTTTACTCATTTGAAGTGCCTTTTGACCCACAACCTCCAAATGATTCAACGCATATTCCATTTGGACTATTCGATGTTGTTCCTTTCGTTTATGTCCAAGAAAAGTCACAATGTTTTCTGCCGTTGAAGCGTTTATAAATAATGTCAAAAGTACAACCCCACAAGTAACTTTTAAAATATTTACACCTTGGTCACTACCAGATTGAAGAACCGCCAAGGCAAGAGTAACTGCGACTCCTCCACGAAGTCCGGCATGTGTAAGTAAGCCAACCTCTCGCTGTGTCATTTTAAATGAAAAAAGATTTAGAATAGGTAAAAGGATCTCTAGCATTAGTAAACGTGATATGATCATAGCGATATATGTACAAACAATTATTACGATATCCCACAAGTTCAATGTAGGTACAACATCTGCCACCAAAATGACCCCGACTAAAGAAAACAACAATGTGTTTCCAAGATGTACCAAAAATTCCCAAACATTGTAGATCAAGTTCCCTTCTCGACCAGGAAATAATGAAGGGCAATAGAAACTCAAAAAGGTCCCACTAAAAAAAAGTGTTAAGACCCCACTGGTTCCTATAATATTCCCAGCAACATAATAGCACACATACGTAACAGAGACTGTTATACATGCTTTTACCAAACCACTTGCCGCATGACGTAGCCAATACGACTGCACAAACCCAAAAAAAGGACCAACAATAATGGGTAGGACTGCAAGCTGTATAATTTTTAGGATAATAAACCACACTGAATCCTGTAGATGCCCGACTCGTGCAGCAGGTAATAAAAGTTTAAACGCAATAATAGCGGTACCGTCATTCATAATAGCTTCACCATCCACCATAGCAGTTATCCTACTATCCACACCAAGTCCCTTCAATAATGACACCACAGCTACAGGATCAGTAGCAGATAATAAGGATCCTAAGAGTAATGCTGCATACCACGACCATTCGGGAAAAAAATACAATACAGTTAAGGCAAGAAAACATGTATTAATAAGAACACCAACAGAAGCCAGAAGAAGTACCTGAGGAAAAACACAACGTAATCCATGCACATTCATTGCATAACTCCCCTCAAAGATCAACACTGGAAGAAATATGTAGAAAAGAAGTTCTGGCGGAATATTACCAAGTGTTGTGGCAACATCTGGAGTAATCCAGTGAGCGATAAAACCGACAAGAATGCCGTATAAAAATAAAACTACTGTATATGGTAGGGGTATTTTTGACATATTTGTCATAAAGAATGTACCACCGCAGAAAATAAGCACCAACAAGAACAAGACATTTACTGATAACTCCTCCAGCCCTACATGTTCCCCCTCATTGGTTGTTGCTACTCTATCCATCTGGTCGCCTAATAGAAGTAAATCAATGTGATTCCTTAAAAAAAAAAAAAAGTGGGAAAGAGGAAAAGAAAAGAAAAAATGATTTTTTTTTCTAATCAAATATACGGCGTTTAAATATATAACCCCGCTTTTAAGGGATAAGGAGTGACAGTGACTCGTTCAAAAACAGTAACAAGAAAAGAAAGTATAAAGCCATAACTTAGTTTTCTTTCAAATACTAATAAAAAAAAAAGAAAAAATATGTATACGGGTATAAATACAAATACATGAAGAGTCAAGCAATACGCTAAACGGAACCCATATATAATTAACCATATAATGAGCATCATAAAGGACGATTTAAGTTCCGTAATTGTTTAATAATCCTTTTGTTGTTTGTTACTTGGTTTGTTTTATTTTTGTTTTTCGTTGACTTTTATTTTTATTTTATTTTTATTTTTTTTACTAGGATACATTTCTAATGTTCTTCGGTCTAATTGGTATATCTTCGCAAATTGAAGGTTCTAGTATAGGTGCAGAGACTGGTTGCTGATTAAAAACTCGAGGTTCTTTGTCAACAGCCATAGAATAAGTATTTGCCATTTCCATTCGGCCCATATATTCACGCATTTCAGCAAACTGTACCTCAACATCATCAGGCTCTTTTTCATGAGGATGAAGCTCATCAATATCTCGAATTTCTTCCAATGTGGCCTTCATATCCTTGTCCGACGCCTCATTTTCAATAAGATAGTTCAATAGCCGATATCGATCCATCATCGCCTCATAAAGTTGATATCGTTTTTGTGCTTTATAAAGGTTTGCAAGAAGAAGAACAATGCTTAGATTCTTAGGTTCTAGGGAAAATGCTCTTTTTGCAGCGACAACAGCGTTACTCAAACCATTGATATGATCTTCTTTATGTAATATAAGCGCTAGGGTTTTCCATGGAGATGCCTCTTCAGGAAATTCTTCTATGGCTTGAATGCACAAACGTTTACCGACAATCAACGAGTCTACTCCTCGGTCCTCTACAAACTGGAATAAAGCCAATTTGTAAGTGGGTTCCAAATCCTCAAGTGGCCCTTGGCTATTTTCTGAGATTCTTTTTCCTGATGGTAATTCATACTTGCCAGATTTCTCCCTATATAGCTTTATAAGTCGTTCACATATTTTATAACTTTCATGTTTCCGCTCAGCATATCGAAGAGCAGAATGAAGCTTAGACAAAATATGAAACTCAAACCTCACAGGATCTTCCACTAATTCATAGTAGTTTCGCGCCAGGAGCATTTTTAAAAAACTAATCACAACACCAACTACATGTTCAGAGCTTTTTATTAAAGAACTCTCCAGGCGGGCCGCAAAGTGTTGTTCATCCATGGATCGAAAAAGAGATTCAAAGAACAGTGAGGTATATTGAGAACCCATGGCAGCAATAAGTGAAGAAACGGCTTCCGAAAAAAAACGTGTTGTTGACCCTTCTCCGCTTTCAATGTAATGCAATGAACCCGCTTCGATTATCATATCTGAAAGAAGAATCATTGCCATGTCTAACACCGAAGATGATTTCCCATTATGCTTTGAACTTGTACCTTCTTCCATAATTTCTGTTTCTCTTAGCTTCATTGCTGCTTCTTCTTCTTCGTTCCCCCAGCAATGAATTTTATCAAATAGTTCGCGAAGTTTATTCGGCTGCTCTGTACCCGTGTAGATCTCTATAAGTGATTCCAAGGCATCACAATTCAGATGATCTAAAGAAAGAACATTTAAGCACAGACTCTCAGCCTTTTCATAATCACCAAGCCTTCTCAATGCCAATGCAATAATATACCGCAAGTGATTACAGTCATCTTCACTAATTACGACAACATCCTCCAAAGGCTTTTCATTTTCCTCCCCCTCATATGTTTCAATAGATAATGGCAAAATAGGACGTGATGACTTTTTCACTACTTTACATCCAATCATACCCACTAATTCATTAAGAGTATTTTGAAGATTTGTACAAGCAAATTCAAGTTCCTCTCGTGTACTAGTGTTTTTAAAGACTATTTCTTTCCACTCCTGAATAGGAATTGTAGTGTAGCCACTATATGCCAACTCCTCACGTTGCATTAAGTCGTACTCACGTTCAATTAACTCCAATGCCGCTTGTCCCTCTGTTGTTATTTTATCGTATGTTACCATCCGCTTTGGATAATTTGCAGGATCGTGAATGTAACCTGAAGGGGTGTCTGCCAATGTGTTCTCTGTAACATTACGAAATTTGCTTTCTGTGATCCTTTCTGTGCTATAATGGCGTCTCTGAACGAGCAAAGTTACACTGTTAAATAGAACATCCAAATGGGTGGATTGATTAGACCGTCTCAAGTCCACACATGGGAAAAAAAAGCTTCGAGCAGGTACAAAAACAACAACACCAGAAATTACATCAGCAGAAGCGGCAGCATTACCTCCCGACAGGATCTTTCTCATAGAGAATCAAACTCAAGAGGCTCACAAACCAGGCACCTAATAAACCAATACGATATGTTTAACAGTAATAGTAGCAGAAATTAACTTCTCCTTAAAAGCATTTATGTAAAGATAAAATAAGATAAAATAAAATAAATCACAAACAGAAACACAATGTACACAAGAGACATTAAGAAAATAAAATAAAATAAAGAGACCCTTTTCTTTCTTATTTTTTTTCTTTGGCAAATGGGTTACTAGTGTCCTGGATTTAAAATAAGATCATCACTCACATACAGAAACCAATTTTTTTTCAATATTACACCTAGCCAAGTAATTACAATGGGGGCAAAAGCATTTCTTGAAAGAAAGGAGACACATTTGGAAAATTTCGTGTTTGTGCTACAAACACCTTATAGCTTTGTCCCATTTCATCTGGGTCCATGAGTCTTCGATAATTCTGCAAAATTTTCATGGCCTTCTTTGTTTCCTCATCTTTGATAACATGGGCAAGTCGGACATCAATTCCACCCCATTGAAGAAACTCTCTTTGTGTTACAACGGGAAACCACTTTAAATGACGTCTCGCTGTTTCTAGGCGCTCTAACGTCCAGCGCAACTGCTTGAAACTCACCCATGATGAAAGATCAACTTCTCCAGGAGAAAGCAGAGGATCTACAAACTTGTGTCCACGTATTCCCCTTAATGTACTATGCATATGTTCATCCTTCCCATAATCAACCACAAGACATGCTGCTTTTTGAGAATCCACCATCTTTTTCATAAGAATTTCCATCGTTTGCATCCCTACTGCATTAATTTCAATACAATCACCAAGTTTAGCATTTGAACGAATATCACTTGGTATAAGATACGCCGAGAATGAGCCAGATGGAGCATGGACCATACGAAAATGAGCCTCATTTACAGGATCCTCATCAACCTCAAGACATGTTTCAACCCAGCCTCGCTCTGTATAACGAAATTGAGCAACAGGAAGAGCATCAAAATACTCATTAGCTATAAAAATTGTAGGTTCCAGTGAAAAGGGAATAGATTCCAAATCCATCCACCATTTTATCTTTTTCCCTGCAGTCTGAAACTCTGAAAGGGCATTTTTCTGTTCCTCCATGCGAATGGCTCCAACCTCGACAAGATGAATCTGTAAAAAATGAAGTAAATGAGGGTTAGAATATTTAATCTGTTTCAGCATATTCTTCATAAGAGTTCCCTTACCAGGACCCAATTCAATTAAATGAAGAACCCGGGGGGTTCCCATTTTCTGCCATGTGTCCATGATCCAAGCAGAAATCACATCAGCAAAAAATGGTATTTCGGCTGCCGTAATAAAATCAGCTTTTTCATTACCTATCACATGCCTTTTTGTGGTGTAATATCCGTGCTGAGGGTGCGTCAGACATTCCTTAACAAACTGTGACATTGGAAAATATCCTTGTGAGGACATTTTACTAATTAACTCAATACAAAGAGAAGTCTTTAGCTCTTTTCTGTTTTTTGAATTAATGGTAGATCGGTCGGGTGTAGACATTTCGCTCGCATGTAATGTCACAAGGCTTCTTGCTGTCCTACGGAAGCAACACGACAAACTTTTTTGAAGCATTGGCGTCTTGTATTCTTTTTTTTTAATTAATAATAATAATAATAATAATAATTTTTGCTCTTTCGTTTTTTTTGGGGGGGGACTTACGTGTACGTGACTAATCGATAAACGAAGTTCTCTTGAAAGGGGTCCCACTTCGATTACTATTATTTAGCGGGATGCCCAACGCATACAGGAGGTAAAAATTGGAAATAGTAAAAACAATAAGAACAAGAGAAATAAAAGAAAGAAAATTTAATAATAAAGGAAGCGTCCTCCCAAGAATCATCACACGCATGTAGATAGGAAAGAAAGCGAAGTTCTGCAACAATCTCTCTCATTTGTTTTTCTTTTTCAACCCGCCCCGACAGTTGCAGCAAGGAGCATTAAGCCGAACCTGGCTCACGAACAACACGCACACAACCCCCGCCTCCCGGCAAAAAAATAAGAAAAGAAAAAGCACAGCATTTCAACCACGGAAACTTGTTTTTCCTAAGAGAAACGCGCCCCTCCCGCCCCCGCCTCGCACGAATGCCTCTCAAAAACAAAATCCCCGCCACTGCCGCAGAGACTGAAAAAAAAAGGCAAACCCACCCAACAAAACACCACGAGCAGCGGCGACGATACTGGTGGTCGGCCGGCGCCCGCTACCCACCACCACGCTCAAAGGAAAAAAGCATTACAAAAATTAATAATAACAACAATGGGTGAGAACGGGGGTGATGGGAAGGACGCCACACAGTTCGTGCAGGCCTTCTTCTTTTTCCTTTCGCGTAGCTGACCGCTTTTCGTTTTGAACCTCAATGAAAAAAAAGGGCGCTACAGCTGAGCAGGGCGGGAAAGTAACCAGTGAGGATTGCGGGGATCGAACCTGCGACCACAGGATTTGAAACCCAGCGCTCTACCACTGAGCTAAGCCCCGGACGGGTGGGCAGAAAAACGAAAGGAAAGCGTACATTTAGACCGCTCTACTACATGGGGGTTCGCTCAACCACGTGAGCGGTCGAAAACGTGAGGACTGCAGGGATTGAACCTGCGACCCCTGGATTTGGAATCCAATGCTCTACCACTGAGCTAAGCCCCCTCGCGGACTGGAGTAAAGTGGTTTAATGAATGCAACACGTGGGAGAACAAGAAAAAACAGAAGAGAATATTTGTTCTTAAAATCTTCGCTCCCTGTTTTACGCGGGGGAAAAGCTCCTCCCGTTGGGTTCGAACCAACGACCTGTAGGTTAACAGCCTAACGCGCTGCCGACTGCGCCAGGGAGGACACGACAGGGGGAAGAACATGAAGTGGAACAATATATACGTATTTTTTTTACATGTCCTCTTGAAGCCGGGGGCAAGATTCTGTGCAACACCGCTGCTTTTCGCTCGCGAAAAAAAAGACACATGGTAATATGAGAGAACTCTGCCGCCAGCTGTCGGCATTACAGAGCCAATGTGATGCTAAACCCTTGGGGGGCCCACGCTTCCCAGAGACAACCAGGAGAACTAATAGCAACAAAAAGGCAAACCATTTTCAATTGCCAAAAGGGCATGCTTTCTCGGATATCCAACGGTCGAACGGTAGTTGCTCAAATTGAAAAACGTTGGCTATATTTGATAAAATTGCAATTTCAAACCCTCATGTAATGCATTATAATGGATTCGGCTGTTAGCGAGAGATTTTGCAGAACACCGTGCCCATAGAGGACCCACAAAAGATATATGCCATTGCAGGACGTTATGTTAGTATTTCTCCTGGGGGGATGTGTCTGTTAAGACATTTCCCCCGTAAATCATCCAAGGAATGGTTAAATCCTTTTTTTTCTGTAAGCTTACTAGCGGAATGGGAAGAGGCAGGATTGCTGTAGCTACCATACATAGCATAGAAACTACCCCTTGTAAATATGAATTTGCCTTACAAAAACAATACCTTTATTCTTTCCATACTTTCATTTGTGGGAGTCGAGCTCTTTTGTGTTGTTTTGGGAAGAACTTCCACCCACACCCTACAAATTTCCCACAGCAACAGGGACCCGTGGTTTGATAAACTGAAACCAAAAGGCGCTTATATTTCCCGCACCTTGCAAATATCATTACCCTAGTTTGCCTTTAATAACGTTTTCATTTACATACGTTACGAGGGGAAAATGTAAAGAAAATTCACCAGTTATGGATAAAAGAAATAATAAATGTGCGATTGGTATCTGAAACAAGCTTGTCTTCTCTCCCTATTCTTCCTTCTTCAGCTCGAAAAAGCTACCAATTTCATTCAACCACACGAAAGCACTGCTTTCTGGTCTTCGGAACCCCAGCGGTGACCACACACACGCACAAACGCACACTACAAACACATGAACGTCGCTGTACCGAAACCATTTAGAAAAGAGAGGAAAAGAAAGAGCGTACGGATCGTGAGGTAACAAAAGCAGCTTCAGTTTGCACCTCATCTTGGCACATTTTATTTCCGAGTTCTCTGCCGTAGTGTGTGGCTACGCCCTCGGACCCCAATAGTTTCGCCTAGCGCTCCTTGCTCCCACACAGTGGGGAATGAGTTGTCTTTGGCTGCGGTAGACCCAAGCCGTTGGCATCGTTCCTTATGATCTGGTTGCCCATGCATTCCCCAAAGTTACGAGATGCTGCATCCGCCGGGTTTACTTCACCGGCTGGATAGAAAGAGATCACTCGGGTGTCCTTTTCATGGAGAAGCAAATTGGTATATTCATATGGGCGATTGGGTGCATAGTCTCGAGAAATGCCTCCGTAACCATTTCCCCTGCGTGCTGCAAGCACAATGGAAACATGGCCACCATAAAAAAAAGACCTCAATCTTCGCTGCCATTTTGTTGTCGTTGGTTTTTCTCCCACGCAAGGCCGAAGTCAGGCCATACCTGTCGAAAGCTCCTCTCCAGGTCGCGGCGTGCAGGTGGGGAAGGGGCCAGGTGGTGGATGGTGAGAACAACATCTCTGCTCTCATCCAAAGAAAAAAAATTACTGCTACCCAGTGATGCCGGATAAACACAGGAAAACGTTTTATTTTCTTATGAAGAACCTGTGCTGCTATTATTTGGGCCTTTGGTTCCGTTAAATTGGGTGAAGTGCCACGTGGAAGGACCAACTGAGGGGGAGGCATCTCGACAATATGCCGTCCAATTTGATATTGGGCGTTTTCCCCCTCAGTAGGTCGAAACCATGCAACGTGCCTTTCGCAAGGTTGTCTGTTTTCCATGGGGGGGGAACCGCCGAGTCGAGCATTATTCCTGCCCACGAGACCCGCTCGCAGCCGGGTAGGTCCAGCACGTTTTTGATTGAGAAGCTGGGAATTTGGGTGCGATGGCGTTTCCACCGCTGAACCGAGATTGTTCCCGCCCAAGAAACCCACCGCGGCCCTTGTCTTCTTCTTGTCTCGGAGTTTGCTGTGGGACGGTTGCCCTGTTAGTCAGGGCTCTCTTTTGCAGAAGAGCTCACGGTTCCGCAAGCCGTGCTTCGTTCTGGGCCGACATCTGCGCTGAGTTCTGCTCCGTCTGCCGCAGCCGGGACTCAAGGCTGGACGTGTCTGCGGCTGCGGGTTGTGATCTGCCCAGGCTGTGCGGCAGGATGGCGGAACACACAAATAAAGCGTGTTCCTCAAGGTCGTATAACTTGACAAATGCATGTAGCAGGGGAATCCTGTCCTTCTGTCGTGCTTTTCCGCGGCTGTCTCAACGGCACTTCCCCACAGCCACGAGCACCACGTCGCTTTCGAGCTGGGTTTGTATCTCGTGTGGGGAATAATGGCAGTATTGCCTGAGGGATCGTGCCCCCATGCTTTTGCCCCAAATCCTTGGCGACAGATGCGCCATATCACTAGTTGTGTTTCATGATTGCCGCTGTTGGGGTGCAGGTGAGAAGGGGTTCGGCCAGTCGTAAATTTCCCAGATCCCTCGTCTTCGGCGAACGGAATGTGCTGGCAGACGAGGGCCGTTGTGGGATCTAGCCGCCCTGCCTTCGCCCTTCCGGCGAAGAGCTCATGGTAATGCTTATGGCCGGCGTCTCTGCCGATGGCCTTCTCGAGGAAGATAACCTCCGCAGCATAGTAGCGGCGGTCCTTCTCACGTCTCCATGGATGGACGTTAGAATCGTCTTACGCCAGAAAAAAACGCTCAGTGGATTTTCCTGACGCGGTTGTGTTTCTTTCATGGGAATCCATTGCAGTGCGGAACCCCTTTTCGGAAAGCACACCCTGTTGGAACAGGTCGAATACTTCCGACATGAAGGAATGTTTTGTCCCTTCCGATTTCTTCATGCCATCCTTAGTCTCCATTATTTATCCTTAGATGTTCCTCTTCTAAAAAACACTAATTGCAAGTGCTTGTCACCTGACTGCCCTGGTAAAACGAGGTGGAAAAGTGAATCGCAATAATAATAATAATAAGGTGGTTATAAAAATACTTATCGGCGACACACTCTGAACCAAGCGGTAAGGCTAAGAAGGCATCCTTTGCATATAACTATTCGCACATCTGATACCGGGGTGTCGTGGTAGATGCCCTTTTCCATTTAGTTTAACAGAGCACAGGGTCTGCTTTTGAGCCATCTCGTGTGCATAACATTTCCCCGGTTGTACGAAAAGTAACTGGTAGCTTCTTTTTCTCTATGAGATGGACGAGGAAATTGGGCACGTTTGTGACGATTAAATCTGCGAAACAGAGTCTGCAGGAGCCCTCTGACTTCCACAAAGTATTAAAGGATGCATGCCTGATTTTACGCAGTAAAAATAGGGAAAGGCAAAAGAGAGACAATATGTATTTCTCTTATCGCCACACCAAGTTCAAGAATTTGGAAGCATTCCGTTACACTCGATGAGGGAAGAATCGTTCCACACGCCGCGTGCGTGCCCACGCCTTATCCCACAAAGAGGGAATCCATGAAGCAGAACGATTTATTCTTTTAGCTTCTCGCTCTCTTTTGATGGGGGCATATGGGCTTTTCGCGACACCATGTTCAGGAGGTCGGTGGTGACTGAACTCATTTTCCCCCAATTGTAGGTGCAGGCGCCAAGCCGTGTAGGAACTTCTTCCCCAATTGAGGATTCCTAACTGAATCACCCTCAATTGGCACGGATTTGTGTTAATTGAACCCCTTCGACCCAACCCTTAAGGCCACTCGGACGATTTCAGACGGTCCCGAGAATGAATAACGATCATCCCTGCAGAAAATCTTGAAACTGGAAGAGTCGCAAGGCAAAGCAGGCTCCCTTTTTTGATGGGGACCCTTTTTCTGGATGAGTGAAAGCCCCCTTTTTCAATATTTGCTTCGAACGTTTGATTTGCCCAAAAAAACGGCCCCGAGAGGGTCACAACCTCGTTGTTTTTACCCAAAAAGGGCAGGCTACGCTTCACAGCCCCCAGCCCTAGCCACAACAGAGGTGTCTCTGTGACGAAACTTTTTGCCATATCTAGTGAAGAATTCGGCGATCATCTGTCCACTTTTATTTTTCGCCGGCGCTAACTGTCGCCACCCCGTCTGAAATGTCATTTTGCCGTGGATGTGGTGGCGGTTGATTGATGGGAGGCGTTGCGAAACACAAGGATGCCAGCACGGAGGAACAGCCGTCGATGAAGATAACTTTTGTGTGCGCAGCTGGTGGTTTGCCTTCGTGGCCATTACAAACGGGGGAATTTGTAGTACGCTTCGTTGTTGGCAGCGATTGCTGATGGAACAAATATAGTGTGCAGATTGAATCTCCAGCGAGCTTTCCCATCATATTCAGCGGTGCAAAAATAGTTCTGGCTAGAAAGAGGGGGCGAAGTTTATTTCACACAAGATGCTCTTTAAGCATGGCTTAAGCCCACGATAGGCAACGTTTTGCAAAGCTAAAGACACACCAAAACTACCCGGATTCCTTCGGATCGCCACTTCTGTAGCCAACCCACCTCGCACACGGTGAAGGGATGCCACCTTGCCGACGGGTTGCCCAGCGCGGAGCTACCGCAAGGGCGGCCACCAGGTTTGAAAGCGACCATCGCACACACGCACGCGCGTAGAAATATAGTAAAATTCAACTGGTTTCCACCTCACTGTAAATTATTTCTGTGGCCCTTTGCTTCTTGTAAGACGATTTCCCGCCTTGTAACTTGAATAGGCTGCTTTTGGTGTTTGAATAGGCAAAGTGGCAAAGATATAAGAACTGACTGTATTGCCTTTCGATGGCGTTAAGCAAGGTCAGTTTCCCCCAGTAGCTAAAATAAGGAAATTGGTATCCATCCCACCAAACGCTGGCGAACCAACAACCTATCCTGCAGCTTTTTACCCATTTGCACTCTCACCAATGGCCTTCCGCTGTCTGTGGGGGAGCCTCTTTCCTCCATATAGGGGATTGCGCGGGGGAGGCAGTTGTACGGCAGCCCGCGTTTCCCACCAACTAAACCAACACTGAGACCAATAACACCCACCCACCCACCCCCAATCGAAGGCCATGCATTGGGGAGGGAAAAAGGCAAGAGCAGCGCAGGCGAACCGTCAAAGTCAGAAAAGCACGATGTAAATGCACCCGCTTGGTTTATGAACTTGCTTTGCGGCAAATGTCAGGATTAAAAGCACTTTCTGAGACCCATCTGAGTTCACCAGCGTGGCCCCGGAACGTTCGACAGTTTGGGCCATTGCCGTTTATTATTAGCATGAGCTTGCCAAAATGGAACACGCAGCCCTCCGCCAATGTGAACCGCCCTTTTTCTCAGAGCAAACTTTTCATTATGACGCCTTCTTTTGCTGTGGGAACCGGCCGAAAGTGCCATAAATAAATTATCCGAATTGTTTTCTCAGGAAAAACGCAGAAACACACGGAGACCACCGCAGCCAACACTAAATACACATCATCGAGCCCAGACCCAATTAGAGGCCTGAAGCCGACCATTGGAAGAGCTTAAATTCTCCAGGGTCTACACCTGCGCTTTTTCATGGATAATGAAGCCAATAATACGTGGGGTGGGAAAAAGCTTTAAAGAGACATTCCCTACAGCAAATACCCGCCTCATGAAAAAAACGCCTTTTTCTGTGCCATACCCTGGCCAAACGGTAGGAAGCTTTGGATCGTTTTTGCAACCTAATAACTCAACCACAATTCCTCAGCACGTAGAATCGCAATGGTGGAATACAGCAACGCCTGGAACCAGGGATGTTTCGGATGAATACCAAATCCCTACTGATGGCGTCATCGCCAAGGCTTCCTTAGGAGTGCTAGTGGGAAACGTGTGAGAAAAGCCTCCCCTTTCCTCTCTAGAAGACATTTTGCCAGTGTACAATGTAGAATGCTACTGGGAATGCTGTGGTCACAGTATGGACCTAGGAATTGACTCACACACGTCATTTCTGCCAAAGCACCACGGCCATTCATGTCGCAAATCCGCGGCCTTAAAGCGCATCTTTGTTTATGTTTTGAAAGCAAACTCTACAATCTTGAAACCGATCAATGCCCCCAAAAAAGCGTTCTTTTCAACTTACCTATTTCAACAGGAATGTTGACTTTTTCAGGCCTCCAAGGAACCACTTGCCCTAAATGCGGGAGAAACCCTGACCCTGACGCCGACAAAAACGCATACACCTTCATCCCGAATCCCCCCTTCCTCTTTAGCGCACGTTTCCCTCACACGCGCTGTTTTCTCTTAACGTCCAGGTTAGGCTGTGCCTTATTCAAGGGTATTTGTGAACCTTCACTTAGTCAGACCCAACGGTGCAATACGGTTATTTCGTCTGAGAATGGCAAACGGCACTCCAACCGCCCAGCATGATGGGGTGGAAAGGGTGATTGTTCCGAAATCCCTTCAAGGAACAGTTGGTTTTGGAGCATTTTGGGAAGATGTGATAACGCAACATCAAGTTCCTCCTCCTCTTAAAATGAGTCATTTCCAAGAAAAACAAAGCCAGAAAACACGGAGAAAGCCATGCATTCCAGCCTTGAAAAAGAATGCCACCACTTTAAAGGGCAAGTGGGTATACATAAAACACAGCGTGTGGCACCTGTGAAATGGGATGTGGAATTCAACGGCACTTCTACGTGTACACGCGTTTCTTTTTTTAACATGTCCTTGTGGAGACCGATTTTTGCTTTGTTCTCGGAGAAAACTAAAAGGGGCTATCGCACCTTCACCGTCAGAAAGCTTGCTGCTCCCCAATTTAGCAACGCAAGGGAGCAGAAATGAGTCGTTCAGACCATTCACCTTGCTATACCGAAGGAGCTTGCGTTCCATAAATGCCAGCATGTTATTGATAAGAGACGGTGTTCGGCGTAATAAAAGTTCTGTTGCTCCCATGGAGGGCATTTTTTTGCTTGCAGATGCTGCATAAACCCGTATCATGCTTGAGCCCAGAATTATATTGATTTTTTTTTATGAACAGGTCTCCCGCAAATCCTCAGAGCTTCCTTAGCCATCTCCGATTATGGATGAAATGGGGTTATTTTGCACATGGAGCTCATTTCATTTCTTTCTTCACTTCATCTGAAAAATCCTGTTGGCCAACATCTAGCCAACCAAAATCACAAACCAACACAAACATTTGCACCCCCCTCCACTCACAGTGGTTTCGAGAGACGGAGACGGATTGTGCGAGAATGCTGCGTTAAAGGATTTGCTTCTTTAGTTCTTGGCTAACTTCAACGCATATGCAACCGCATTGGCATACAACCCGGTCACCCATGAGAACCCCTGGCGCCATGCACCATTTTGCTGTGAGAAACGGAACGTTGCGATAAGATCAAGTTCAACCAGCATCGGTACGTAAAATAAACATCCGGCGCAAAAAAAAAAAGGCTGTGTTCGATTCCTTACATCTTTCCCTAGGGCAATTTGACGTTGGACTCTGGACTGATGGTTCCATGTTCCTCGAAGAATTTGCCTCAGGATCTGCCGCGTTATTGCATACAAAGCCATACGAATTCGATAGCAGGCCGCAGGTACATCGCGCAGCGGCGGGATCAATTGGATCCTTCCTGTTGAGCGGAATGTCTGGCCTCGGAAGGTGGCATGCAGCACCTACTCCTCCTGACATTCGAGTCCTCCTTGGAGCCATTGTGCGCCCTTATTGCTACAGACCCACCCTCAGCTATTGAAGCACTCCGCGTTAGACCGCTTGCGACACATGATCGCGTCACTGAAAATATGTGTGCCATGCCCCCTTACATTGCTACGCCGTGGAAACCCGGTTGGGTTTATCGTTTCCTCTGCTTGCTCCGGGACGCCCTGTAATGAAGCAGCGGGTGTCGAGGCTGCGAAGGCACGTTCGATCCCCTAAGGCGACATACCGGTATGGCACAACGACTTTCGCACCACAGTCGAGCGGTGGTTATACCGGGATTGGTTTGAAGATGAAGAAATTGACACGAGGTACCCTCGTATGTCAAACGTTGTGGCTGCAAGAACCCCTTTCCTGTCGGAGCAAAATGCCCCATGATTTGGCCCGCGGTTATGCGCACAAGCCCGCTGCGACATACACCCCTCTTTTGGAGGCTCGCGGTCGTCCTGTTAATTATGTGCCATCCCCGCTGCCGCTGGCGCTGTCCGAAGAAGGATGCGGGCACAATGCCGTAGCCCCCGCCGGAGCTCCCGTCCGAGTCCTTCCATCCTTTCACCGATCACATTCCGCACGCTCTATCCCAACGTGTCCTGAATATGGCTTAGCCTTTGCGGCGGTCAGATTAATGAGAAAGCACGCCAAAAATGCTCATCATTGCATCACGGTGAAGGAATCCCTAATGGCATGCGGATTGTGATCTGGCACCACTGTTTTCACCAGCAACGCGTGGCGAGCTGGCCACTACCGCCAATGCGCCGAGTACCAGCGCATCATGCACCCACCAAGCGATCCTACACAAGCTGCTCTTTCCACGCTCCAAGAGTTCCAGGCTGATTCCCCCAGGAGACTCTCGTGCACATGCTGTGGGAATGCCTTTGCTCAAGAGCATTGGGCATGTCCATCTTTGGAGCGTCTCCAGTCAAAATGACCACCACACATGATACACAACACATGACCAAGTTCTTGCGGACGGCCAAGGGAAGATTACCACGCGAATGCCGTGTCGTTAAAAAGAAAAAGAAAAAAAATGAGGGAGCCGGGTTCAGAAATAGCTGCCCAGGAAATAGCCAAATTTGCAAATTAAGAAATCAAATTCACACACACAGCCTTGAAAGAAACAGGCTATATAGGCTTTGACGTTGATGCTTGGAGGTGGAGCAGAATTATAGTTAATCAAAGATGTGCCGTAACGAAGGGTCGGGTACTAACCCTGTTTTGGCCGTAGGTGATTTCCATTATTTTTTCTTTTTCTTTTTTTAAGCAGAAGGATTCCGCAATGTAACACAGAGCCATCCGGCGATACTCTGCGTTGGCCTGTGCAATTTTATTGAGATAATTTAAATGAACTACTTCTTTTTTAGGTGTCCCAGACCACGGCGCTACCCAAGATCCGCGTTAGTTTTCTGGTAATAGCCAAAAGGTTGTACCCTGCGTTCCCTTGGAAAGAGCGCTGAACCAACCACGGTATCAAAAAATACAAAATGACGATTCTTCTGGTTGAGCAGGCGTCGATTTTGACACACCGAAGCGCTTGCGCTCTCCACCATGAATGAACTGCCTGGTTTTGACAGGCGTCAGGGAGTTTCCTCAGCAAACGGCCGGGAGAGCCTAATGGAGCTTGCAACTCCAGTCCTACAGTGATTCGAAAGCGACGGTGGATTCATTCAGCAGTGTAAAACATGTAAGCGGACCGAACGGCCTCACCGTTCCCGCGTAAATGTACGACTATTTATTACCATTCGGACTTGTGGGCAAAGGTCGTATAGTACGCTTTTGGACGTCGCAATGTCTTTGTTGTAGTCGGAAGCCAGGTGCGAGGGTCCATCGCCTGATCGTATTTATGCTCCAGGGGAATGCGCCTACACTAAGTTTGGAACCAAGCGATAAGGTTAACGTTACTGAAGACAACAGAACTTTGTTTTTAGCTTCGCCACAAATGTTGGCAATAACTCCTTGGACCACGTTGAGGCAGCCAACGTAGCTTTGGGGCTTGTCATTCGAAAACTGAAAGAATTGAGGTTCCCAAGCCATCCGACGACAAGACTTTACAGATAGTTTTCGTTAGTTTGAAAGGAACAATATAGGACCAGAATGTTTTTGAGGAAGAAAATCGTTCAATATTTGACGTCGTATTTATTCGATTTCTTTGGAGGCCGAAATGGAGCGCAACAGTTGTGCTTGGTATACGAGGCTTTCCTCATGGTTTAACAGAAAGGTTCCCACCCGTTGTCATCAATCAGGGTAATGGGGGCATATGGCACGTTTGGTGGAACGCGTTTGGTTTAACAGACCTTGGCGTGGATCAAAGTCATGCAGGGCACCCTTTTGGTGAAGGGGTGTGGGCCAATTACGCTCCAACAGCATGGCGGATTTGGTAAATAAGCAACCAAACTGGTAATCTTCCGAAGGAACATTTATATCCAACAAAGGTTATGTTTACATACATAAAAAAGGAAAAAACTCTTCCGCCAGGCTCCAGGCCCATTCTATGATTTTAGTCGACCACGGAAAGGGGATAAGAGAACAAAACAATGAATAGTAAGTGCGTTTTTTTTTTTCAAACGCACCCATGCTGCCGCTACGCATGTGGCGCCACCAAACCATAAAGGTTGTTATTGTTCATCCTATCCTTCTATACGATGGCGTCGAACCACATCGCCGAGCAGCGTTAAAGGGGCTTCTCCGACGGGATCCTTTTCGCCTGCGAGAGCTCACCCACATTCCACTGGGCTCCCCGCAGGATCAGTCCCGGATTCAGTTCCACATCACCGCACAGTTGGAGAAGCTTCCAAAAGTGAACCCTCAGTGCGAGTGATGGCGCTACACGCAGGGACGTGTAGCTGTGGAGCCGTTCTAACCTTCGTTTTGTTTCAGGCCTCCCAAACACAGCGCTACCCCAGACCCGCCCGCCGACGCCAAGAGCCTTTAACCGCACCCTAGGCACGGTCGCAGGCTCCTGGCTTCCCCCGGAGAGGGCACTGGTTCCTGGCACCACGCAGAGGTGGCCGGCCTCCCCACAGTAATGAGTGCATGAGTGTGAACGGTTTTGCTGCCCGTAACATTGTTCACATACTCAGCATCCATGTCGTCAAATATCCTCTCGCTAGTCCCTGATTTGTTGTTATGCTGTGCTTCCGATATGCGGAAAGTTCCGGTATTACACAACCACCTGTCCGCCCCACCCCATTGCAAGTAAATATCTCTTCACCAAGGCCAACTCCGAGAGCATTTGTCTGCGCGACAAACCATATACCGGGTTGTCTTGGGATAGGGCACAATTAGACGCTACGACCGATCCGATATCACAAAGGAGTATGGAAATCTTTTCCCATCCAACGCCGAAGCTGAACATATTTATTTTTCTTGGGTAACTGCCCCTTGACGTGGGGCATTGCCTACTCGTGTGTCGATGGGCCGCGGCTAGCGCGGAACAAACGCCTCAAACGCCAATCGAACAGCTCGTGCTTCAGCTTTTATTGTAAGCATGGAAGGTGCGCTCCACCTTCCCCTTGCCATGTTAACATCGCCAAGATCCGGGAAGAACACCGCGCCTCATCCCCACAATGACGAGCGTGCTGTGGAAGTGGTCGCTAGCGCGACAAATGGCTCTATGAATCCCTTCTTGTTTTTTAAATATTACCTCGTATAGTTCCGTTTCTTTCTTTGTCGCCGATGGAGGTAATTCTGCTAAAAACTCTTGATTTAGGAGCCCCCTCCTTGGCTGGAGAAAGCGCCGTCGCATTCCATGCGTTATGAAACAGTAGTTGATATTACACGTATTCCCGATATTGCTGCCGCACGCAGCGATTTGCGAAGCCAATTCCTCCATCCCCGAGATTGTCAGTTGGGTTGGCGGGTTTGCCTTTTTAAGCGATCGAACGCGTTTTTGTGCAAGCACCAAAGCACATGATGTAAAATCGAATGTCTCTCCAGGAACGCGCGCGCGCCTCAAATAACATTTGTGCAAGGAAATGACTCCGAACCACCCTGCCTTCTTTGTAACTTCTTCCCCCTAAGCCTTACGCCCTCCCCATTTCCCGTAACTCTGATGACGACAATCCATATGTCAATGCGAAGAGGCGCTGTGGTGACCCCCAACCTGTTCCAACCACGCCCGGTACTCCTGCTAAGGCTGATGTGGCCAACCGCAAAAATTCCGGACCCGTTTTGTATCCCATTGGAAGTCTTACGGGTTGCTATGTTGATCTGCCCTTACGCCTACATCGAAAAAAGTGTCTTGCCTCCTTCGATGGTGTGGTATCTAGAAAAAAAACGCTTTCAAATCCAGACAAAACGCCGCGTCGTTCAGCACGGCTGCAAGATAATGCGAAACATGTTTCAAGGGCACTTGCACCACATATGGGCCGTTCATGTTCTTTTCTTTAGGACATGTAATCCGGCAGCGTCGTAACGTGCTCCCCTTCTCTATAACGGAAAACGGGTAAACCCAACTACAGCTCTCAGTGGGTGACGCTCCCTCTGGCACTCCTGTCGCTTAAAAAAAAAACACATCACGTTGGCTGTAGGGACTGTGTGGTCGATCTCCTTTTATTCGACGCAAAGCTCCCAAGGCAGAAGACACCATATCGAGTTAAGCATCTTCAAGGTTTCCGGGTTCAGCAACTTGCGGATGCAGTCTACTTTTGACGTGTCGACATTTACGTGCTGTAAAGGTATTTTCTCCACCTCTTCTCGAGTTGATTGTCTCGCGACGCGCTCGTCGTGTAATTGTCGGCGGCCTCCGTGGCATCCAAAGTTGTTCCTCTGCCGCCAACCGCGGTTCGTAATTTAGCCACACGCTCGCATCATACCCACGAATGCCGACGCCTTCGTTAGGAGAGCTTTGCGTTCCCCCAAGTGTCTCACGATATTCCGCGGGAGGTCGAAAGGTTCGCCACACGCGGATCCATCCCATTTTTTCCACTAAACTTGCTGCATGGCGTCATGCCACCCTGTTTTTTGAATGCGTGGGGGTTCCGCGTGGTTTTGGATGCTTTCGACCTTTTG